>PVIA01003585.1:0-163437 GCA_004024845.1 Tonatia bakeri | reverse complement strand
GCTATGGCCATGCTCTGGGCCAGGGGGATGGAAAGGGACACCTCCCCGAGATGTGACTGGGGGGCAGGTCCCCTGAGTTACAGCGCTTGCGTGGGAGCTCGGAGGAGATTGGTTCCAGGACATGGGGTGACACTTGCCCAGACCCATGATGGTGACCAGAAAAGCTGGAAAGGACAGCAGATTGAGGGCAAGTGTGGCCAAGTGTAGGAGGAGTCGGAAATAGGGCTGCAGAGGAAGATTGGCGTGGGGCTTTAAACGCAGACACGGCAGCCATAGAGGAGAGAACCACGCGGATTTGGCTGAGTGGGGACTCCCGTGGTCCTGGGGGAGAGAGGACCATGTGGCTGGAGTGGTGGAGAAAGGACCACATGGCTGGAGCAGTGGAGAGAGGACCACGCACCTTTGCCAGAGTGGGGACCCCCACAGCAGTAGTAGGGGGAACCGTCACCCGGTTTTAGCAGAGATCCCGGCGACACAGCTGATGGTGCCGAGAACCGAGAGAGGCCTACCAGCCGAGCACGGATTACTGGGAAGAACCAGACATTGCCTCAGACTGGACTTCTATTTCCTTTCCTGAGATACAGTACCCCATACTGGGCAAGGGGGAAGGAAGGACTGTGTGCGTTTGTGGGTGTTTTAAGGGAGTTTAAGATTTTCATAAAGACATTAGGTCACTACTTCAAGTTTGTATAGCACTAAATAAACATTTCCTTTCCTTTTCACGAATCTTCTGGCATTGAGAGACATCTTTCCTATAGACGGCAGACATAACAGACCTGGGGGTCTCTTTCAGTAATAGTATATCATCCCAGGCCCCCTTGTTTGTTCTGTAACAGAATAAGACCAGAGATAAAGGGCAACACTCTGTGCTTGGAGTATAGGATGATGGATATGCTCTTTATACACTAAGCTGGCACACGGCAGCACTGACCTGTGCTGTGAATCAGTTAAGAAACTGATTTACGTTTGGCCAGAGGGAGGGCCTGAGTCACCCTTCCTGTTCCAGGGCCTATAGAAGGAGCCTAGGGCGCAATAGAGTGTGTTCTGCAAAACAAAGGGGACTTTGCAACTAGTTAAACATTTGGGTAAATGTTCAATTAAGACCCTAAAGCTCTGCGAGTAAATTTGGACCAAAATAGTTAACATTTAAAAGATGTTAACAATTACTAACTTTTCCATAAAAGGGCCTTAGTGTGGTTGGTCCTCCAGAGTAAGGCATCTTCCCTGATTCTGTTTGCCCTTTCAAATTATATGTTTATCTCAGGAAGAAAACTTTTTTATCTTTCTCAGGAAAAGGTCCATGGGTTTCTTCCCGTTCCCGAAAAGCTCTTTAATCCCTAACATATTAAGAACCAATTCTGGCAAGTATTATATTTTGAGCTAAATGTGCACTCTAATCTTAAAAAAATAATAATAATCTCCAAATAACAGAATGCATTGACAAACAGGATGGAATAATTTATTTACCTATCATTAATCATAGCCAAATAGTAGAATTTGAACTGCTGTGTGAATGACACTGAGCATAGCCTGCTAAATATTTCACCTGAGGTGATTCATCAAATTCACAGAAATCAATGGGGCACAGGAAAAGAGTAAGGGGTGACAAAGAGGGATGGAATCGAGTCATTATAAACTGAAACTGTGTGGCTGAACTTAGAAGAAATCATTTCACCTAGGATGACCTCACTCGCCTGGAGACAATATGCAAGATATACGATACTTCAGTGATCCCCATTTGCCCCTCGGATCAAGATCAAGGTCCTAACATGCCCCAAGCACCTTTGCTGTCTCCTACATGCCTGTCTTTCGTCTTTCATCTAACGCCTGACCCTCTGTGTCCACCATTCATATTGACATTCTTTCACTTCTTGGTCCTTAGTGCTTGGTCCTTGGTCCTTGGTCCCCCCATCATGTTCCTTCTGTGCTTGACGCCTTTTGCCCAGCTGTTCTTCATTTCAACTCACCCTAAAAGCCTTAACTGAAATGCACTGGCCTCAGGGAAGCTGCCCTTGGTGGCTCTGTCTACGTCAGGTTTTCCCTGTTAGACATTCTCTCAGAACCCTGTACCTTTGTTTAGGGCATTTGTCCCAGTGGTAACTTTACATCTACTGATGTAATCACATGTGTATTGTATCTTTCTCCTGCGGCAGCTAAACACTCTGAGGGCGGGGTCAACGAATGCGCACTCTGATTTTCCCAAAACTTCGGTGGCCACTGCCCTAGTGGGTCCTAAAGGTAGAACCTTGACCCCAGGCAGGACTGGAAGGCAGGGCATCAAGCCAAAGAGGATTCCTCTCCAGCCTTCAGATCCAATGGAGTCTGCCTTGCTGGTTTTTGGACTTGCTTAAAACCTGTCAGCCCTTCCTTTCCCCTATTTTCCCTCCTTATGGAATGGAAAGTCTGTCCTCCGCCCATCCCACCATTCTATATATGGAAGCATGTAACATGTCTGCTGTCACGGGTTCACAGGAAGGGAATTCTGTCTCAAGATGCATCGCATTTTAGGTCTCACCTACATCAGATTTAAATGACATTTAGATGAGACTTTGGACTTCAGACTTTAGAGTTGATGCTGGGATACGTTGTGACTTTTGGACCTCTGGGGTTCCTGGCATATGAGAGGGACATAAATGAGGGGGAGGGTCAGAACATTATGGACTGCATTATATGCCCCCAAATTGAAAAGTTGATACTGTAACCTACAATGTGATTGTATTTGGTAATAATGCTTTTAAAAGGACAGTTAAAAGAGGTCATAAGTGTGCTGTCCTTATCTGATCGCATAGTGGCCTTAAGCCCTGACAGATGGAGCTCAGTTGGTTGGGTGTCATCCCACAAGCAAAGCAAAGGGTCACCAGTTCAATTCCCAGTCAGGGCACATGCTGCGGATGCGGGTTTGCATCCCTGGTCAGGGCACATACAAGAGGCAATGAACTGATGTTTCTCTCCCTCTCTTTCTCCCTCCCCCTCTCTCTAAAAATAAATAAATACCCTTTAAAAAAAGAAGAAGAAACAGATTTCTCTCCCTCCATACACAGGCACCGATGAAAGGCCACATGAGGATGTGGTGAGAAGGCCACTGTCTACAGGCAGGAGGAGAGCTCTCGCCAGAAGTTGAACCCTGCCAGACCTTGATCTTGGACCTTGCATTCTCAAGAACTGTGAGAAAATTAATTTCTGTTGTTTCAGCCATGCAGTCTATGGGAATTGTTACGGCAGCCCAAACCAGCTAATACAGTTCGTATGATTCTTGGCCACATTAGAGACACTGAATATTTATTATACAGATGCATGAATTTTTGTAGATATTATTACTTTCAATATCTGAACCTCATGAAACAGATTAAGGTAGCATCATCAGGTTTTTGTTGCAAGAAACAACATAGGTGGAGTATTTCACTGATTCACAGGGGAAAAGAAAAGTTGTGGATTCTAGTCTTTAAAAGCAACATGTGTCTAAATGTAAAAATTCCCTAGATTTGCATATTTGCCTAATCAACTAAATGCCTTTCTGTAGTATATGCTTTATCCAAAAATATATTTCCTGGGTTTACTTGCTTCCTAGTAAAGCTATAGGCCCAATATTCGAAGACGCAAGTCCTTCTAAGCAGTGTTCCCTTTCAAAATACCTTTAGTTTCCCATCACTTTGTGGGTTGAACACCATCTCCAAAACTACCCTGTCACCTCTCTCTTTCTAGCCTCTCACTATTTAAACCACAGTTTTCAAAGTGTGCAGATGAACCCGCACCCACTGAATTTTAGATTAAACACAGCCATCGCGATCTATCATCGAAGTTCACCCTGGGAACCTTTTGATCTATTGTCTCATCAATTTCCCACTTCCCATGAAAAGTATGTAACTCATGGTAACTAAGCCAAAAGTTCAAGCGATTTACGTGATCACGTCTCTTGTTTTCTTACACTTACAGGCATGTTCTTTTCATCTCCCCCTCAGGCTGTTTCGTGCTATTATATCTTGTTTGTCCCTCCAGAGCCACTGCCCACCCTTCTCTCGTGACTCACGAGAATGACATTTATTGACTACAACTCCTTGCCCTCTACCTTCTGATTCGGTTTAGTCAGTGGGCAGCCCTGCTCAGATTCTGGAGGCAGGGGGGAGAGCAGAGCAGAGGGGCTACTTTTCTGGCTCCATTCCTGTGACGGTATTGGGTTGTCTTTACAGTGGGCATGTGACTCTCCTTCTGGGTTTCTCTAACTTCCCTCTCCCTGATCCTTTCTGTCCAAAGACTGGGAAGAGCTCTGATGCTGGGTTACTGCACTATCCCCTGGGGTTCTGCCATACTCCAGGCACATTGACAAAATATTTTTGTAAAGAAACTTCCCTCAAATTATCCTACTCTGAATGATCTGCCAGTTTCCAAAATCTTCCTCAGATATCTGATTGTACAGATATCAACTGCGTGTGTTTGTGTGGGTGCCACTTTTTCAGCATACCACTGGGTTTTCCTCTGAGCACATGTGCCGTCAGGAAAACCTCCAAATTACTGGCCATTTATCATTGGACACAAGTGGTTCAATACTCCGAAACTGCCTTGCCATTTTGCAAACTGACAAAAATCAATGAGCCACGTGTAACCATGTTTTAACGATTCAGGCATCCATGTATCACCTATTTAAACCAACTTTCTTTAATTTACAAAGTGACACCCCCCAACCCCCCAACAAGCCTAGTACCTAACTGGCACAACTCCACTTGAAAAAAAAAAAAAATGACAGGAAAAAATCAGAAAATAAAAGTGAATACGTGTATTTTATAAAAATGACTTTCCATGCTTATATTTTGATCTTTACTATGTTTAATTTTAAAATCCTTAAAAGGGATGCTTTTTTATGAAATAATTTGCTGTTCTTCTGGAACTTGCCAAGAAATTCCTATTGCCCATGCTCCAAATAAGAGGAACGATTCTTACCTTACACATTTTTAGCTGGCTTTTAATTGCCGTGGGCTCTGAGGTGGCGGTGGGCTGGGTTTTCAGCCAGTTGTCAGCAGTGGTTGTCATGTTCTCCAATTGTTGCAGCTGATTATAGAAGGCGATGATGCTGTTCTGATACTCCAGCCAGTTAAGTCTCTCACTTAGCAACTGGCAGAACTCGTTCCACCGGCTGTTCAGCTGTTCTGAGGCTTGTTTGATGCTGTCAGCATTGAGACCCTCTAGAAAGAAAGAATTGGAAAAGCTCTCCACTAAGCCACAGACTGAATGACATTATCCGAGGAGCAATGCGTCTCCAGTTTAGAAGTATTCATCAGATGATTACAAACAAGTCTTTTATTTACTGATCAATAAGTAAAAGTACCAAGATGATTTCTGATTATTTGCCAATTCTGCACCTTATCGAAAATATGAATGTAATAAAATAATAAATAAGAACACATAAGATGTGTAACAGAAGAAATGTAAATACAAATACATATGGTTGAAGTTCTGATGGAGAGTGGAAGACTGACTGTGGGCAAATGCTCTTTTGGATGTTTGCAAATAAATGTTAAATACCATGTATATTATTAAAATGCACCTCCAAATACTAAGTTACACTTTTATTTTTTAAAACAGTTTGAAAATTAGGTGAAATGTTATCTGAATTGTTTTAAGAAAAAGGGTATCAAAAATCAGTAATGCTGATTCTGCTACAGAAGGCCAGAAATAAGCACACAGTCTTCCAAAGAAGGAAAACAAGCACTAGGAAAAATAATCTGTAATATGAAAAAAAAAGTTTTCATATTATTTACATATCATTTCCACGTGTGTAAATGAAAGTTTTAAAATCATCCATAGAAATATCAAGGCAGAAAAAAATATCTATCAAGGGCAAAATTTTGGAAACATAAAAACATCATGACATTTAGTCTTCTGGAGACCGTACTGTGTGTGAGGGAAAATGCTGTGTTTTAACATATATTAACTTATTTAAACTTTGTCATAAAGCAATATCTGACTAATGCCAATCCCGGTATATATTATCCTATACATGCTATGAAAGCAACATTATATAATATTATGTGTTAAAATATTCATTCTCTAAAGTTAGTTCACAAAATTTAGATATCTGTACACACAAACACATGTTTAAAAATAAACACACGTGTTTATATAATAATGTGCTTAATTACATTATATAAAGATAAATATTAAAGCTACGTAGCACAGATAACTTTCTAATATTTTTGAAATGCTAATATTTGAAGTTTCCTCTTAGATCCATAGGCACCTCAAAAGGGATCATAAACTCACTATAAGATTTTCCCTCTGCATTAAAATATTTAAGGGGTAAAGTGATTTCGTGAAGACCAAGTTGTCTAGGGGAATCTACTTTTTTTTTTAAGATTTTATTTATTTATTTTTAGAGAGGGAAGGGAGGGAGAGAGAGAGAGAAACATCAATGTGTGGTTGCTGGGGGACATGGCCTGCAACCTAGGCATGTGCCCTGACTGGGAATCGAACCTGCGATGCCTGGTTCGCAGCCCGCGCTCAATCCACTGAGCTACACCAGGCAGGGCTCGAGAATCTACTTTTATGAATATTCATTGACTCCACTTTCTAGAGTAAAGATAATTTAGTTATCAGTCAAGTGAGTTATTAAGAAATCTGAAGACAATCTCTAGCCACATAAGACCTGTGGTTTTGCTAATTTGCACATGCACTTCAGTCTTTTTAAAGACTAAATAATTTGGAATTAAATCCAACAACTATATTATTTTCCACTGCTCTGATACTGTAATTTTCACTTTGTTGTAATTATTTTATGCTGTCAAACCGCATCTGCCAATTTGTGTGAAACACAACTGTAACTTCACTACCTTCAAAGTTTGACACCACCAGGGATGACACTGGAGAAAACAAACTTTGCAAGTATTTCTGGTAACAATCTGTCCATCCTTCTTCAGTTGATATATTTCCAAAGAAAAATAACTTTACAAATAAAGTGTAAAAGATAACATATGGCCCTGGCTGTGTAGCTCAGTGGATTGAGCGCGGGCTGCGAACCAGGCATCGCAGGTTCGATTCCTAGTCAGGGCACATGCCTGGGTTGCAGGCCATGTCCCCCAGCAACCGCACACTGATGTTTCTCTCTCTCTCTTTCTCCCTCCCTTCCCTCTCTAAAAAATAAATTAAAAAAAAAAAAGATAACATATGCATGTTTCCATATATACACCCAGAAGAGGCAGTCCATAGTTTGCTGGAGCTAAATATTCTTTTAATATCCTCCTAGTGTTTTTTTATTGGTATTATAGAAACATCAGGATGTGTTGTGTGATACGCTGTGATTATTTGGTTTTGAGCAGTGACCAAGAATGGTACCAAAGTATGTTTGGCGGGATGTCACTAAGAACTATAGCTGTAAAAAGAGCATGTTTGTTACAGAGTATAAAAGAAGAATCCAAAATTCCAGTCACATAGCCACTAGGCTTGAGAAAAAAAAATATTACCAGAAAAAGTTAACATTATTGCTGGAAAATGAAAGAAAATAATTTTAAAATATGCAGGGGAAGAGTTTAAATTGTTAGATAATGAATAAAAATGTGCCACGAATCTAAATGATCAGACGTTGCCTTGGCCAGTTGGCTCAGTTGGTTGGAGCCTTGTCCTGTTAACCAAAGGGTCGTGGATTGGATTCACAGTCAGGAAAAATGCCTGGGTTGCGAGTTCAATCCCCAGTTGCGGCATGTGCAAGATACAGCTGATCTATGTTTCTCTCTCACATTGATGTTTCTCTCCCTCCTATTGTCTCTCCCTCTTATTGTCCCTGCCTTCACCTCTCTGTAAAATCAAGGAGCATGTCCTCGGGTGAGGATGAAAAAAAAATTTTTAATGATTAGGTGTTTAGGAGAAATATTTTCAGTATACATTCAACTTGAATGAGCTTAGAAGAAGGAAGTCCAAGGTAGTTCAAGTCCAAGAGAGGCAAATAAGAGATGCTAAAGAAAATTAAAAGGACTGATGAACTGATGCTGGATTGTCTTATTTAACCTTTATCTAAATGATCAGGATATACAGAGAGAAATATCTCACTGTACCAGACAGAGACCAACCATACAAAGACCCCAAAGTATTTGGAACAATAAAATCATAAGTTAATTTTCAATATGAATAATATACAGATTAATTTAATCAGAAACACAAAAATAAAACTACAATAAATTATCAATAGTTTCTGTGGTATTTAAATTTAATGAGTCTCTTTTGGTCATTACCCAAAACTATCAGCTCAATTTTTGGGGTCCCCCAAAAGTGTTCAGATGGCATCACTGTAACAGGAATTAAAATAAATGAGAAAAGTGAATTTTGTACAAAGCCACTGTGAAATGCAGAGCTTTCTACTTATTAGCATATTAATCTTTATAATTGAATAAAGGCAATTAAAATATAGTAATAGGTAAAAGAAGGCTCTCCATATTAAGCTAAATGATGGAACACCCTGGCTGGCGTAGCTCAGTGGATTGAGCGCGGGCTGCGAACCAAAGCATCGCAGGTTTGATTCCCAGTCAGGGCACATGTCTGGGTTGCAGGCCACGGCCCCCAGCAACTGCACATTGATATTTCTCTCTCTCTCTCTCTCTCTCCCCCTCCCTTCCCTCTCTAAAAATAAATAAATAAAATTAAAAAAAAAAAAAGACAAATGGTGGAGGTAGCCAGAAGGGTAGAGAACTTCACAGTTGGAGTTCTGGAATTAGGTAGATCTGAGTCCAAATGTGACCTTGTGTACTAGATAAGTGAACTGGATTCAGTTATTTAATCTCATTGGGTCTCATGTTTTTCATCCATGAACTGAACATAAAAAAGGAATTGATGTCATAGGATACCTATGAGTGTTCTGACTTAACATGTGAGAAGCAGTCACACAAAGTCTGACATGCACCAGGCAACCAATCAATATTAGTCAATGTTAATATGAAGAACTGAAGAAAAGAACATGTAGGACTCAAGAGAAGAGACCAGATCTTTCCAATGTTGAAAAGTGCGGCTGGTGGTCTTTCAATGGCTGAAAGAGGTCACTTATAAAAGTTAATGATTAATACTTGCTAAGTTAGTGCTACTTTCCTATAATATGGCACTGATAAAGGCTATAAAAAGAGCATGTATAAATTTTCAAAAGAAATTTATCAACAATGGATGAATTCATAAGTTTCCTAGAGAATCTTGGAATATTTGGTCATACATCTCTAATCATTTGAAATTAGAATTATAAATCTGTGCCATGCCCTGGCTGGTGTGGCTCAGTGGATTGAGCATGGGCTGCAAACCAAAGGGTCACCAGTACAATTCCCAGTCAGGGCAGATACCTGGGTTGTGGGCCAGGTCCCCAGTACAGGGTGCATGAGAGGCAACCACACATTGATATTTCTGTCCTCCTCTAAAAATGAATAAATAAAATCTTTAAAAAAATTCCATGCCAAAAATTAAAAGCAAAGATTTCTGGGTGTCACTGGCACAGTATGATGTGAATCTCAGAGAATCAGACATCCTGTTATGAAGGGGTCTGTATGGAAATATTTAATTCATGTGTGAATTCATATTCAGGAATATGCTTCCTGCCCAGCTACAGTCTCAAGTGTCCTAAACTATAAACCACTCTAGGAAAAATAGGTCCCGTGGCAGAATCTGAGAGGGTTCTCAGCTCTGAGTAGGTGCAGAAGAGATTCACCATACTTGTCAACTCACCCAACACCCAACCAATAGCTTACTTCATACAAACATGAGCATTCAGGGAGCAATATCCACAGATACAAAAAGCCAAACACACACACACACACTCTCTCTCTTGCTTCAAGTTTGCTAAAATACTTTGGGGGAGGGACCAAAAGCACTGTCACATGTCACATTACTTAACGTATATGTCTTAAACTAAAATTCAAAATGCCATTACTTCAGCTTCATGAACTGAATGGTCATCCATTATCCAGGAGAACTGGTGATATTATACAAAAGTCCCTTAAAGCTTTTGTAGAATAAATAAGGGCACTAAATGTTTCAAATGCTTACAGAGAAAATAATTTTACTATTATCCATCATCGTCTTTGGAATGTGCATTCCATAAAAATTATGCTCAACTCAACTGAAAATTTTTAAGTTCTGTGACAGTTTATAAGTGTAAATATCTGCCAAGCTTTAAGAATCAATTATTTGAGCATCTGTTTTTCTTATTTTTCTGTTAGCTACTGAGGAATACAAATGCTCACTCGCCAGGTATTGTGAAGAATACTTACGGAAACCATTTCGGAGCAGCACATTAAAAATCTCGGGGATAATGGATCATAATCCCTGCACATCTCATATTCTAAACAACCCCTGAAATAGTCTGTGAATAAATAGATTGTGCCCAGAGGAAATGGATCATTACTTGAAGTGCATCCATTAATTTTATTACTTGTGTACAGTGCATAACAGACTGTTGGGATAATTTTAATTGTGCACCACCTTCCATGCAAGTACTTTGGAGCTGCCACTTACAGTGAAGTATTCCTCATCAAGTATATTCATCATTAGCCATGAAGTCGGGGTAGAATAATGCAAACCTTTGTTTTCATAGCTCTTGAATTAGAAGAATACTTGGAGTGGGAACTTAAATTAAAGTTGCATATAAACAGTCACTGATTTTTGTGGCATATTAAGGGTCGCTACAGGTTCATTTGGCATTCAACGTAACAGTCTAAAACATTAATTTATTCAGAGTCCATGAAAATAAGATCTGAGTGTTATAGATGAAATTCTAGAGGTCTCTTTGATCACACTTTTATATCATTGCCACATCATGTTTTTTTAAAAATATCTTTTAAACATTAATAGGTTTATGTAAAATTCATACCCACAGTAAATGTAATACATAACTTTGCTAATATAGCCCTTTTTACACTTTATTTCTAAGTGTTATTTAATTGTAAGAGAAAAAATCAGATTCCAACATCCATTTGTTTTTGTGACTACATTTCTACAACGGGGGCTATGAAAATTGCCTCCCTTCACACATACACACGCACACGCACATGCAGAGAGACGCTTCCTTTGGAGATGAAAGAAAAATGTGTCTATCAATTAACCACATTTGAGTGTGACCTCTGGGTAGACTATTATCCCCTGTGTCCCATGGAGAAACGGGAGACATAAATCAAATTGTCCAGAACTCAGGAAAGAGTAAGAGGAAATAACTGTAACTGTGGAAAGCTGCTCATTCACAATGGAGGGGCTGGAGGATTGCAAATGGTAACTGTTCCCTTGCCCCCATGGATACACAGACCAACTGCAGAATCTCTTCCCATTAGAATATGCGGTTGCCACTGAAAATCCTTCCCAATAATATAAAACAAAGATAATGAGTGTTTGGCTTTGAGAGGAGCCAAAGTCGTTTTAATCCCTGACCTGGCCCATCTGACAAAATCTCGTTGCCCGATCTCAAATGACTCCATTCCTTTGAAGAACTTAATGAGCTCTAAATCAAGATGTGAAAAATGCAGTTAAGTAGTTACTAGTCTATGTAAGAGGAGCTCTCTGCTGTGTGTTAGCCGTCTGTGGTATTTAAATATGAGCATTAGCAGCCTTATTATTCGGTATCACCTTAAACGCTATAATCTCACACTCAAGGGATGACGGTTTGAAGATGTTCTTTTTACTAATAATTACCACTGGTATTTAAATATTTCCTTGCTGTGATTGTCTTCAGGCTCTTAATTAACACACAGAAAACTACAATTAGCAATGGAAAGTGTAGCGCCATTCAGAGAACATCGCTGACCCTGTTAGACAATTATCGTATCTCTGGAAATTGCGGTGAAGGCATTTTACAGCTTAAATAAAGGGCAAATGGAGCTATGCTTACGTATGTTTTCAAATGGATGTTTTCATAGAATTACTTTCTGTGATTCCAATATTAATGAAGGAAAACACTTTCTCTAAACTGGGTTTTTTGTTATACTTGACTGATAGGAGGCTGTGTATATATATATATGTATATGTGTATGCGCAAGAACAGTATTTATAAAAATAATTCAGAATAAGTTTGAATAATTATTCTCCACTACTTTGTATTGAAATAAATATAAACTAAACCTTAAAGGTCATATGTATCCTTTTTTACAAAATGAAGTAAAAATATGTGGAAATCCCCTTCTCACTCAGCATAACGCAGCTATAGGAAATGTAAATGAAATATTACGCAGCTGCTTCTGTGAAGGAACTTAAAAATAAAGGAATGAAAACAGAAGTTGGAATCTTTGAGTCTGCTTTTTAGTAGTTATGTAAATTGTCTGACTAAATGAAGTAGCAGAGCTGTGCTCTAGTTATAGTCTGAATTTGAGTGTTAGACCATACCTTCACTAGCATAACAAGTAAGTTTAAACTTTGATGAATATATAGTCGACCAATGAAAAATGTCTCAAGCCACGCCCCTATCCTTTACCGCTCTTTGCTTGCTACACAAGTTAGTATTTTCCTTGAGAAGCACTATTCATTATTTTCTGATCCAAATTACCAATGTAATCATCCCAATTAGTTCCTTAATTTTGCTTCACTAAAAAGAATTTAAGCAGTCAATTAATATTTATTAAGAACCTACTATATGTCCTGACTTTTCTTCATGCCTCAGCAAGTTAGAGCTGTGAGGGCAATAATCTAGAAAATGATACTATCACTAATCATATGATCATTCTAATCCTGGTGTTCAATTACCAAAAAAAAAAAAAAATCATTCCCTTTACTTGTAAATTTTAATGGATTTTTAAAAATAATTCAGTGTATACTATTATCAGATGATCTCACATAAGAGATGCTTGATATTCAGTTATAAAATGAGACTACTTAAAATATATATTTTGCTTATTAAAATAAAAAAAGTGATCATGTGAGTCCTAGGGGGAAAGTATATAACAGCTAAAAGAAAATATTTACATCATATAATTTTATGTAACATGAATATTCTGCTGTCAAACTTATCAGTTAAACCACCTAGCAACCAGCACCTAAATGCCAACCTTTTGATATTTTCCATTGACTTGTAGCGTAATTGTATTTGCTTGCTTTTGTTTTGAACCAAATGTAGTCTTGGGGCTAATTAGACAAAGAAAATGAATCGATTTCCTAGGAAGATCACAAAACTTTTGAATGCCAGCATGCCAATTAAGGCAAAAAATAATTCACACACAGAACGCACACCCTAGAATGCAGGCAAGTTCTGGAAAAAGCTGATGTGCATGACAAAAACACTTGTTACATTTGGTTATGATAGTTTTGTGAAGGTACCCTTTGACAAATGAAAAAAATCTTGTTTGGAAAAAGCACTACCCCTGATTTTCATAAATTACTTATATCTGGAAATGAACACAGCGGTAGAGCAGTTACAATTCAAAGAAATTCTGTTCACAATTGATGGCAATAACATAGTTATTCATACAGCTGTTGAGGTACTGTTAGCAAAGATTAATTTTAACCGATTTTTAAAAAGAAAAACAATATTTTGCAAGCTTTGTACTTTCACCTCATTCAAAAAGAGATGAAATGTTTTTTTAAAAGTTCCCCTTAGGAGACATTTTTTAAATGACCAAAAAATAAAAAATAAAAAGCAACATAACAAATGTCAAGTATATTACTAGCAAAGAAACATGCTGACGAAACCTTCCACATAATATGTCCGTATGGAAAAATATATTGCCAGAATGATTTGCAATCAGATTATAATCACTTTATATATAGATGTGTTATATGATTGCTTATATTTTCCATTATTTCTGCAAACCTTGTGTTCTTACATTATTTGGACAAATGCTCAAAGGACTTGAATTAAAATTAATTTCTCTGTAAGAGATTGATAAAATATTCTACCGCATCCCATTTTCTTTCACGGGACTCAAATCCGAATTTCCTCTAATAATTTCCTTAACATTAAGAAACAGTAATACAAAGTTCAAAAGCTCACTTTAAATTTGCATTCAGGAAGTGCTTGTCTGATACAATTCAGCTGATAAATATGAACCTATGTGTTTATCAAATCCCTAAGAAGATTATCTAATTCAACTCTGGGTAATTACCATTCACCATCTGTTCCACCAGGGCCTGAGCTGATCTGCTGGCATCTTGTAGTTTTCTGAACTTCTCGGCTTTTTCCCGCTCTATGGCCTGCAGCGTGATAGCAAAGGTAAATATTTCAGTACAAGGATTGCATAGGTTACACAGTAATTATAACTTCTACTTGTCCTTCCAAGCCTTAAGATATTTCACTCTGTCAGGTTATCATGTGAATCTAAAGATTGGTTTCTTGACACCAGAAGCATCAAAATAGCAATGAAAGCACAAGCCATTTTCACACTGAGTTGCTACTATTTTGAAAAGATTTCTACTCAGAACTCTTGTTTACACAATAATTGCTGAGGCACTGCAATGGATGGCTGTAAGTAAACAGCAACAAAGGCAAACCATAACAATGAAAAGGTAAAGTGTCAGATAATTAAAATGGAATGTGTCTTTTCAATATATACCACTGAAATTACTCTTCATAGCAAAAGTCTATACTCTGTAGTGAACATTAAATAGATACTCCAGTAAGTACATACAGTGGGGAGAAGTATGCTAGCATTAACTACTTTAGAAAAAAGCACTTTCATCCAAAAACGAAACAGTGAGTTAATTTGTCTCTCTAAAAATGGCAAAGAACTCCCATTTGTAGGAAAAATAGATTCAGTTTCAAAGCATTTTGAAAATGTCTTTGTTCATTTCTCCCAACCAAAGTTAACTGTTGAACAAAAACACATTGAAATTGACCAAAACTAGTATTTGAGACTGTTAGGTTAGCTAATTGTGTCTCTACAGAGACATAGATTTTAAACCATGATTCACAACTATGCTAGTATGGTCATTAAAAACATGGGGGCCTAACAATATTTATGTCCTAAAACATAACTACCCACAGAAAAAGCAAGCTATAATGCATTCAACATTTAGTAAAATCAGTAGTTCTATGATTAATAATAATGTTGTCCATATATTTCACTTGAGTTTGTGGCAAGAGGCTATTCTACATCAGACTGTTTTTCAAGAATTTATTTAGATGGGTATGCATTTAAACAAATATTCCAGGGTGTAATATTGGAGTACATGCAGATGGGAGAACATACAATATATAAAGGCACATTCTGCCGAGTGCTGTTCAACAGAATTTTCTGCAGGGATGAAAGCATTCTATATGTGCACTGTTCAATACACTAGTCACTTACCACTCATCACACGTGGATATTGAGCACATGAAACATGGCAAGTGTGACTGAGGAAATTAACTTGAAATTTAACTTTATTTGTTTAAATTAAAAAAGCCCCATGTGTCAGGTGTCGATTTTATAGTGCAAATCTAGTGGCCTCCATATGAAAGTACATAGTTAAAGACAGAAAGTAGAGAAATAGAGAGTCATACATATAGATATAATATGGCAACATCAGGCATATTTTCAGAGTAATAAGCAACCATCTAGAGTACACCAAACTAGTATTTTCAGTATTTCAAAAGATTCTCCAATGTAAGTAATAGCCACAACTGAATATAGGCTTTTAAAACTTATTTTTAAAAGAGTTTCATGAATTGGGATTAGTGGATTCAAGGTCTAGAGTGCAGAAGCTAAAATAACCAACAGACAATAGAATATATCCAATCAGGAAAGATATAATACAAAAAAATATACTAATTAAAACTTAGCAGAGTGAAAGACAACTGAAAGAAGACACTATAAAATGATAGTCTCTTTTAAAGAATTTACAACTAAGTTGGAAGACATACATTTTACACTGTGATGTCAAGGGCAGCAAATGAAAACTCAGGTTCAATCTCATTGGTGGGGAAACTCCAAAGGTAACAGACTCATATCGATACCTTGGATGCCACTCCGGCATTTCAAAGCACCTACATTGTGGTATTTGGGGATCACATGCACCCTGGATCCCACAGCAATTAGCAGGTGAAACTTCTGGATTACCTTGAAAGTCATTTGCACACAGACATTATTAAATTGTTTACACAAGCATGTGGACAGCCATGGAGGGTTCTAAATTGACAGCTAGACTAACAAATCCATGAGAATAAAGTAGCCACAAAATCTTATTAAAGGTGAGAACCTAGGCAAAGCTACCAAATTTACAGTTTCTCATCTCCCAACTTTTTTTTTGTTTTTTTTTTAAATGATTTAAGTTTCAGCTCTTTTTTTTAAAATTTCATTTATTTATTTTTAGAGAGGGAAGGGAGGGAGAAAGAGAGAGAGGAGAGAAATATCAATGTGTGGATGCTGGGAGCCATGGCCTGCAACCCAGGCATGTGCCCTGACTGGGAATCAAACCTGCAATGCTTTGGTTCGCAGCCCGCACTCAATCCACTGAGCTATGGCAGCCAGGGCTTCATCTCCCAACTTTTGTCTTCTAAATTGCCTGCCCTCAGCAGCTTATTGGCAGGTGTGTTTTCTAATACTTCAAATGTGTTCTCCATTCAAAAGTAAATTCTATTTCTCAAGGACTCTTAAGCACTTTAGAAAAAGTAAGCACATTCTAGCTAAATATATAATATTCACAACTATCAAGAGTTATAGTAGGATTTGAAGTATATCACAGAAAGATGAGTACAATAAGAGTGATAGAAAAAAGAAGAAAAAAACACGCTACAACGAAGCAACAAAAAGAACAATGAGAGACTTCCAGGCAAGATGGAGGTGTAGGTAGACACACTGTGCCTCCCCATACAACCAAAAGAACAACAACAACAAATTTAAAAACCAAAAAAACAACCAGAACTGACAGAAAATCAAACTGTATGAAAGTCCAACAAACAAGGAGTTAAAGAAGAAACATTCATCCAGACCAGTAGGAGGGGTGGAGATGGGCAGCCGAGAGGACTCACAGCAAGGTGGTGGCTGGAGGACCGGAGTGGGTGAGGCAGAGGCTGGTAGTCCCACATTCACATGCAGATAAACTAGGAGGAATGTACACAAACCCACCCACCCGGGAAGCAGCACCAGAAGGCCCAATTTGCTTGTGGGTATTGGGGGAAGGGACTGAAAACCAGCAGAGAGTGGAGCAAGCAGCATTGTTCCCTCTCAAACCACTCCGGTGAACACCTAAGGCTCCGCCCCTTAGTATGTAACAGGCACGCCTAGACAAACAACTATGGCCCAAATGAAATACCAGATCAAAGTTCCATAAAAAATACAACTAAGTGATGAAGAGATAGCCAACCTATCAGATGCACAGTTCAAAACACTGGTAATCAGGATGCTCACAGAAATGGTTGAGAAATGGTTGAAAAGTGAAATAAAGGAAAGTGCACAGGGAACCAACAGTGACGGGAAGGAAACCGGGACTCAAGTCAACGGTATGGATCAGCAGGATCCATAAACATTCACCAGGACAGAATGAAAAAACAAGAATTCAAAAGTATGAGGAAAGGCTTAGGAACCTCTGGGACAACTTTAAACATTCCAACAACCAAATCATAGGGGTGCCAGAAAGAGAAGAGGAAGAGCAAGAAATTGAAAACTTATTTAAACAAATAGTGAAGGAGAACTTCCACAATCTGGCAAAGGAAATAGATTTCCAGGAAGTCCAAGAAGCTCGGAGAGTCCCAAAAAAGTCAGACCCAAGGAAACACACACCAAGGCACCTCATAATTACATTACCCAAGATTAAAGGTAAGGAGGGAATCTTAAAAGCAGCAAGTGAAAAGGAGACAGTTACCTACAAAGGACTTCCCATGAGACTGTCAGCTGATTTCTCAAAAGAAACCTTGCAGGCAAGAAGGGGCTGGAAAGAAGTATTCCAAGCCATGGAAGGCAAGGACCTACATCCAAGACGACTCTATCCAGCAAAGCTATCATTTAGAACAGAAGGGCAGGTAAAATGCTTTCCCAGATAAGGTCAAGTTAAAGGAGTTCAGCATCACCAAGCTTTTATTATATGAAATGTGAAAGGGACTTATCTAAGGAAAAGAAGAAGATCAAAAACTATGAATAGTAAAACGACAACAAACTCACAACTATCAACAACCAAACCTATAAAACAAAAACAAACTAAGCAAACAACTAGAACAGGAACAGAATCACAGAAATGGAGATCACATGGAGGGTTATCAGCGGGGGAAGGGGAAAAGGTACAGGGAATAAGAAGCATAAATAGTAGGTACAAAATGGACAGGGAGGGTTAAGAATAGTATAGGAAATGGAGAAGCCAAAGAATTTGTATGTACGACCCATGGACATGAACTAGGGGGAGGGGAATGCGGGTGGGAGTGGGGTACAGGGTGGAGGGGAATAAAGGTGGGGGATAGGACATCTGTAATAGCATAATCAATAAAATATATTTAAAAAAAGAACAATGATGAAAACTGTTGTTCTTTGAATTAAACAGTTTAGACTCATCCTTTCCTAGCAGAGTGGTTTCTATTTTATCCACACTGAGCTTTTGCAATAAGAAATTATATAAAGAGTAGAATGAGAAAACCATATTATCTTCATAAGTGATGAAAAGCAATTATTAATGGCCTTCTAAATATCAAGATCATAATCTCTTTATTCTAAGCAGTTACTGGAATAATCAATTTGTATTACTAATAGAGAAGCAAAGTCGTCACTGAATATATCAGGATAATATCTGAGCTTAAATATCTTGTTTGCTTAACCATGTTATTCCAGTAATTCTTAGTGCAAACAATAACAATAATAATCACCACAACAAAACAGCAATCTGTGAAGCAGGTACTACTGCCCTCCCACTGTGACAGAGGGAAGTGACATAGCAGGAAGGTGTGTGGATATTTGAAAATATTGACTTAACCATGATAAAAATGTAGTTCCTTATGCTGTGTACCAAATTGGTTTAGGCACATTTTTTCAGACATGTGTCACAATAACTCTGTCATATAGAAGAAACCAGCATTATGTTATCCTATTTTATATGAGGGAACACTGAGCAGCAATAAGATTGTCATGTATCCAAAATCGTAGAAGTAGCAAGTTTTAGAGGCACTATTAGAACACTGATCGTCTATTTATAGGATCAGCTTTCTTTCAAACATGCTCTGCTCCTTCTAGTGGTAGTTCAATGGAAATTAATCAAACAGATTTGAACATATCTGACTACAACTCATGGCAAAGGTGACCTGACAGTTTGAATGCCACCAGGGATAATATTCAAAATACTTAACCATTAATGCAGCATGAACAGCAAATCAGAAGGCACGCCTGATCACCTAGAATGGATACTGACAATCTGTAGGCTCACTGGCAATGCTGTGTACAGCTCAATTACTGTGCCCCATTGTCTGATGTATATTATATGCAAAACATGTAACTGGTGCATGAATAGAGAACAGACCCAAGAAAGGACTTAGCGGCCTGCACGTGGTTGTCAGTGTTTAGATGCTAGCTGAGTTCCGCTCCGTAACATCACTTTAAAGACAGGGAAGAGTCCGCCAAACATTTCATTTCAGACACAGCGATAGATGGTCGATTTGAAATGAGAAAATGTAGGGTAGCAAGGAGACAGTCAAGAAGGTAATAAAAAGAATAGTTTGGGAGTCACAGTGTTCTCAGTTGGTTTGAATTCTGCCTCCATTGCTTACCACCGGTTTGACATTTAGAGATTCCACCTTTCTGAGCCTCCATAGATTCTACTAAAATGAAAATACAGATACCTGCTGTCCGGCATTCTGAAGGGATTGGAGGAGGCTCTTTATGTAATTTACTCCCAAAATTGGGACAATTTTTATTGTGAAATGGGAAGCTAGGAAAAATTGCGACAAAAAGGAATGTGACAAACTAAGAATGCCCCAGACAAACTCGCACATGTGGCCATTCTATGAAAGGCGATCTCAGAAGTCTTCAAAGGAAGGCTGGGCTAAACTGGCACCAGGCTAAGTAGAGTAGCTTCCTCACAGAAATGTGAGAGAAGTTTCAAAAAAATCCATGTGTACAGAATGTGGAAGAAGCTGACCAAAAATATCACTGAGACTCCTCTACCTGGACTGGCCATATATGCCTTTGTTCCCAAAAGAAATATATGCTGTTTCAAATGCGTCAGATGAGCGATTCCTAATGCTCCCATCTCCTCTCATCTCCTGAAATATCCATCAAACTACAGAAAAAAGGAAAAAATGCTTCCAGAAAAGGGAGGGCCTATCCCTTACTCTGCAGGGGTATCCAACCTGCACCCTACAGGGCCACAGGCAGCCCAGAATGGGTATGAATGCCGCCCAAGATGAAATCATAAATTTACTTACAACATTATGAGATTTTTGGGGCCCGGCTGGTGTGGCTCAGTGGATTGAGCACCAGCCTGTGAACCAATAGGTCGCCGGTTCCAATCCCAGGCAGGGCACATGCCTGGGTTGCAGGCCAGGTCCCCAGTAGGGGGTGCTTGTTCGGCAACCACAGATTGATGTTTCTCTCCCTCTCTTTCTCCCTCCCTTCCCCTCTCTAAAATAAATAAATAAAATTTGGAGGAACAAAATCATCAGATTTTTTTTTTCTTTTTGTTAGTGTTTGTATATTTAATACGTACCCCAAGACAACTCTTCTTCTTCCAGTGTGGTGCAGAGACGCCAAAAGGTTGGACACCCCTGCATGAATCATGTGCCACCAAGAACAACTGGCCTTCCACAGGGTTATTGTGCCAGGTAGACACTACCCATCACACCTAGTCCCTTACTCAGCTCCATCCAAACTGCTGTTTTCCACGTCACCATTGGCCTCCATGCTACTACACTGAATGGCTGATTCTCAGGCCTCAGCTTACTTAACATACTGTGACTCAGAGGGCACTTCTTAGAAATATTTTTTGATTTGGCTTCCTAGACCATAAGCACAAAGAGTTTTCTCCCTGCCTCAAAAACGGCCTTTCTTCCATCTCCTTTGTTGGTTTCCTCCTCATTTCAGCTCTTAAATTTAGTGTCTGAGGGCTCAAGCTGTATTTCCCTTTGTTCAGGTCTAAACCCTAGCATCCTTCCTGACACCCCTCTTTCTCCTCAATCCCTCATTCAAGCCATCAGAAAATCCCGTTGGCTCCAACCTCAAAGCACACCCAGAAAAGGATGAGCACCGTGCTCCCCTGCTACCCCACTAGGAAAATGACCTCACCATCTCTCAGGGGCCTGGGGGTTTCAAAATAGCCTACTACTTCCTATTTCTACTTCTCCCTTTGCTCCCTGATGATACGGTCTCGACACAACAGGCAGAGGAAGTTAGGCACGATAGTGGTCAGCTCAACGCTCCAATCACCTCCCTTCTCTCTCTGAGGAAAAGCCCAGTTCCAACCATGGCCCCACCTGACCTTGACCTGTCTGACCTCTTCTCCTGCTACCCAACAACATGATTACTCAGCTCCAGCCACACTCTCTGTTGTTCTCTGACACTCCAGGCATGCTCCTGCCTTAGGACTGTGCACCTACTCTTCCCTCTGGCTGAGATGCTCCTACTGCCCATATCTATATAATAAATGCCTCACTGCCTTTAGATCTTTTACTTAAATGTCCCTTTCTCAGGTCTGTGATTTGTACTCTGTCTACACACACACTTGCTAGCCCTCATTCCTCCGTTATTTTCGTTGTTGGCATTTACCAATAACATTCTATAGGTTTTACATATTAATCTTGCTTAGCGGTCATCTTCCCCACAGCAATATAATCTGTATAAGGTCCAGTAGGCTCGTGTATTTCCTCACACTACCTCCAGTGCCTAGAACAGTGCCTGGTACACAGTAGGTGCATAATAAAGTAACATCTATTGTAGCATAATGCCTCCATATGCATTATTATATTCTCTTGCACCCTGCCCACAGTTCAAATGCTCTACAAAGGGATAATATAAGATCAATCCTGGCAGCTCCGCATACAGTGGTCACAGAACCAGCCCACGAGGTTGGGTCCTGGAAGCTCAGTAAAGTAAAACTGGATTAAATAACAGTCCTCTAGAACCTGCAGCTTTCTTTAGGAGGTGGGCACATCAAACAGGACTTTCATGATGTCCTGATAGCGGTAATAATTACCCAAATAGAAAAGCAAATAGTACCATGTAAAATTCATTGAGTCAACTTTAATAAAATCTTCCCTTGGTGGAGGAAGGGAAAAGAAAGTGGGGGAAAACCAACACGGTGCTTACAACATTTGTTGGAAAATAATAAAAAATAGCCTATTGAAAAACCTCAAGGGGGTATAATCTCCCCTGAACGAAGGGCAAAGGAATGATCCTCGACCACCGTACTCACCAGGGTCCCTCAGGCCCAGGACCAGATGAACAAGTACTCCCACTTGGTTAGCAGGGAGTGTTACATTTTAAAGCACCCTAATGAAGCTGGTCCAGCATTCTCAGACTGTGCAAAATCTTTGGCTACGCTTGCACACTGGAATGGTTGCTGAGCACTGGAGAGTAAGTGTAATAACACTCCACTGGTCTCAGAAATGTAGGGGCTATTTTTGTCGGAGGTATTTTTCAATGATTTCGGCACCTCCAGTCTTTCTTCCTCTTCCACGGCTCTCATTCGTGTTTATTGCGTATTCACACCCCCTTTCTCTCTCCATGAACATTTATGGATAGTAGTGTCTCCCTTGGTTTTCAAGGACAAGGGTGTCATCTGAATGTTCTTCACCCATGACATCCGCTTTTTCTGTACCCTTCATCTTCCACGTTAAATCTCTAAAGTCAGATTTGACTCCTCACTACTATACAGGGAGTTCTTTCCTGACAGGTGCCGCTTCCCTTCTTGCCAGGTATGTGCTTCTTATGGCATCAAGTACCAAGAACGAAAACTACCTCTTTGAAATCACCTGGATCGTGAAGATACCTCTAGAACCCTAGACATTGTCATCCGTCTGCTCTTTCTTCTCAGGGCTCACCCGGCTTTTCTGTATGTGTTTCCCTATGTATCTCAGTTTTGCTGAATATGTACATGTGGGTCTACATGCACGCAGACAATATTTTCACTCTTAAAAGTTTCTATAGTTTATAATAAAACATATATTTTGAAATTATTTTTATTAGCATGCAGAATATTCAATACTTCACTCACTATATATCCAATACATGACTATGTGTTTAGAAGCTGCTGCTCAGATTCTGAGATATGCAGTATGTGTAATTTCAAGTAAAAAAACATAGCAGCTCAAAAAGTATCGGTGAACCATTCCATAAGGACTGTATTGTTCATTTTGAAATACATGATGGCATCTTGAAAATTCTTAGAGGTCACAAGAAAATCATCAATTCTTAAGTTTATAAATGCAAGTGCAAAATAAAAGTCAATTGCATAACAATATAAAGAAAAAAGAAACAATGAAAATAACTTTGGAGCAAAGTATACAGAGAGAAGTTTACTAATTCTTTAATAAGTTGATTAAAAACACTCTATGACCTCTCTTTGTTTTTTTATCGGCATCTCTTAAAAGCCTCTTCCTTTCATGGAGTCTTCCCTAATTAATATGAAAGCAAGTTCCAGATTCCCCAGAGTCTTACCCTGAATTTAGAAGCAATTAATTTTCTATTCACTTAACATTCTATAATAAAGTTCTGCCCTTTGACAGAAAAAGTAATTTATTCACTCAAATGTTTATTTAGAAGTTGTTAAATCCTTCATATTGGTAGCAGACCTTGACTTAAAATGAGCCTACAAGACTGAAAAATAATCACTTATTCATGGAGTCAAACATTAATTGTGTTAAGTACCAGGCATTATAGTAGGTACAGGGATAGTAAAATCAAACTAAGCCAAATGAAAAAAAAAGAAAGAAAGAAAAAAGAACATAGGGATGCTTATGTTCTTTCAAATTAGTGTTTTGGGTTTCTTGGGATATATTTCCAGCAGTGGGATCACTGGGTCAAAAGGCAGATCCATGTTTAGTTTTGCAGGGAAATCCCATACTGCTTTCCAGATTGGTCACATTAGCCTGCATTCCCACCAACAGCGCACTAGGGTTCCCTTTTCTCCACATCCTTGCCAGCACTTGTTCGTTGATTTATTGATGACGGCCATTCTGACAGGTGTGAGATGGTATCCCACTGTGGTTTTAATTTGCATCTCTCTGATGATTAGTGACATTGAGCATCTTTTCATACGTCTATTGGCCATCTGTATATGTCCTCTTTGGAGAAGTATCTATTCAGGTGCTTTGCCCATTTATTAAATTGGATTGCTTGGTTTTTTTGTTGCTGAGTTTTATAAGTTCTTTATAAATTTTGGATGTTACCCCTTTATCAGATGTAGCAGCAAATATGTCCTCTCATTCTGTGGGTTCTCTTTTTATTTTGTTGATGATCTCCTTTGCTATACAAAAACTTTTTAGTTTGATGTAGTTTATTTTTTTCTTTCATTTCTCTTACCTGAGGAGATATACCAGATAAAACATTGCTACAAGCAATCCAAAACACTAATTCAAAACAACATAAGCACTCCTGTGTTCACTGCAGCATTATTTACAATCACCAAGATATGGAAGAACCCACGTATCCACTAGTAGATGGGCAGATAAAACAATTATGGGACATTTACACAATGGAATACTACTCGGCTGTGAAAAAGAAGAAAATTGTACCCTTTGTGACAGTATGGACAGACCTGGAGAACATTATGCTGAGTGAAATAAGCCAGCCAGAAAAAGAAAAATACCATTGATTTCGCTCATATATGGAATCTAATGAACACAGTGAACTAACAAGCAAAATAGAGACAGACTCACAGATAGAGAGCAGGGTGACAGCTATAGGGGGCTTAGAGGTAAGAGGGACTGAGCAAGAAGGAAAAAGGACTCATGGACATGACAGCAGTGTGGTGCTTGCTGGGAGGGAGGGGGTATACAGGGACTAAATGGTAATGGGAAAAATATAATACCTTTTTAAAAAAGAAAGAGAAATTAAGTTCAAGTCCCAAATTTCTAGAAACCAAGAATCTAATGAATAACAACCCAAAATCAGTTGGGATAATTAAGCCTGGCTTTGATCCTAACAGTCTTTATGAAAGCCACATGAGACAAGGACTCTGTCAATGGCTTCTAAGCAAAGGCCACCAGGAACAGGCCTGCAGATCAATAAAGTAAGATTGACTTACTTGTTGCAACAAGAGATGCCACGAAACAGGAAACTACGTGGGTTATGTCTCCGAGAAGATGTTAAAATGAGTCCAGAGCTATTGGGCTTGTATAAGGTGATGGGGTGTCAAGGAAGGAGGGCTTTGCTTTTAATTGGATGCTGTAAGAAAGTGGAAGTAATCCAATGATTGGGTATCTTTAAAAAATTATGTGGATGACCCTGCCTGGTGTGGCTCAGTGGACTGAGTGCAGACTGTGAACCAAAGGGTCACTAGTTGGATTCCCAGTCAGGACACATGCTTGGGTTGTGGGCCAGGTCCCCAGTAGGAGGCAGTCAAGAGGCAACCACACATTGATGTTTCTCTCCCTCTCTTTCGCCCTCCTTCCCCTCTTTCTAAAAATAAATACAATCTTCAAAATTTTCTAAAAAATTGAACAAATTATGTAGACAGCATGAAGAATATAGGGAGAATAAAGCTGTGGTTAGTAAAGAAGTGGAATCTGCCATAAAGATGGGGGCATTTGGTCACCTGGCGGGGTTTGGACAATGTTACTACTTTTGTCTCCATTGAGACTTACACGGTGGTCATGTTTTTCTCTTGATCTGTCAGGATCATCACGTGGCCTTGTCTGGGGCTGCCACTCCGAGTGGCTGTTCATACTCAACAGCAAAGCATCACAGACTAGCCGGAAGCTTTAGAATAGCATCTAGCAACTCTAAGGTCTAACCAAAGTGCCATGCCAGCTCCTGGGTATCACTGGTTCCTTTTTTTTCCCCCCTCAAATGCATATAAACGGAGGCATAACAGGGCAATGCTTATGTTTCAATAAGTTCACTTTGGCTGCAGTGATCTGAAAACTTCTAAAGGAATAAAACATTAGTGGCAGGGAAGGCCAGCTAGGGATTATCATCTTAAACAGCGAGGAGGCACCATAAAAACTTTAATCAGGGTTGTGGTGGTGGAAATCGAGAGAATTAGACAGTTTAAGAGCTGGTAATTGAACTTGTCAAGGGGTAGGCTTGTGAATGGTAAAGAAAAATTCTAGACGGCCCAGTTAGCTTTTAGATTTCTAGATTAGGGTTTTGGAAGAAAGGGGGAAAAAAAGAGAAAGATTAAATGAGGGTTGCGGAGGTGATGAGGTGGAAGTATTCAGGTAAACATCCAATTAAAGGATGTGTCTTTTAGGCAATTAGATATATCAGCCTGGGCTTTATATCTATCTACATGAGAAAGTAGATTCTGTTTGAATGAGGAGGAATGAGGATAACCCAGAGAAGAAAAACAAGGGAAGAACTGTAGAGAATATGGATATATCAATATTAAAGGGAAAATGAGATGGAACAAATAGCCAAAAAGGTAACAAAAATCAAAAAGCTGACCAGTAGAGAGTGGCATCCCATCAACCAAGGGAGAATTTCATAAAACATAAGGAGGTGAATAGGGTCTCGTCCCGCAGAGCAGTTGAGTAAAATGAGGCACAAAAATATTTGTGTGTGTGTTTAGAGGAGAGGAGGGTTTTCTCTTAGACGGAAAAACAGCCTGTTTCAAGGCTAATGGTGAAAACCCAAAAAGTGGGGAGATTGAAGATACAGATGTGTGGCTGAGAGGAAACTGGTTCCTAGGATATAGAAAGTGAAGATATTAAGAATGCGCATACACCCGTGCAGATTAGCCACACCTAGTGAAAGCGATGGAACGAGAGCAAACCTACTGTGAGGGGTGGGGGAAAGTTTAGGAGAACCATACAAACTTGAACTAATTGTTGAGAGAAACTGAGGAGAAAATTAACTAGGGATGCATGGAACGCTTATGAAAGAAGTACGGTCAAATCTGTTTAAGCGTGCTATTCCAGAAACGGAGTGATGTCTGCCAGTGAAACATCTGCAGTACAGTTATGCAAGGGGTAGCTGACCTGACGAGACTGGGGAAATGGAAGCTCTTGGAGACAACAGACCAGCCCACGTGGGCTGAGACGGCTAAGGATGAAGGCACAATTTGGGTGAGCAAGACTGTGAACCCCGTCCCCAAGTCTTCAATGACGAAGTAAGTCATGTGATAAAATGGTTTGAATAATAGATGTCCACTTGGCATGAAATGCAAGGGAAGAGGCATCTTTACACAGAGCAGTACCTTTGGACTTCACCCTGGGAAGCAGGGCAATGACCAATTCTAAAGGAGTGGGTGTGTGAGTCATTAGGCTTCGCTCGTAGCGTGCCTGCGGGTGCAAGCGGTTTCCGTGTAGGAAGAGAGGGAACGTGCAAGACAGGTAATTTGCCTTGGCAGAAGGCTTTCAGAGTGCAGAGTATGAGGGCGTGAGAAGGCTTGAAGTGAGGCAGAGAAGAGAGTGAGGAAGAGCAGAGAAATGAAGACATAAGAAAGGACAGATGGATAAGACGTACCTGTATTCTGGGTAGTAAACACAGATAACAGAGGTAAGAGAAAGCTGAATTGGTTGGCTTGCCGATTTCCAACAGAACCTGCTTAAAAGCTAATTTGGCGTGGGTGTAAACAGCCAGCGGTCCCAGAAAGAGCCCAAGGCCTGTTCTCCTTCACAGCTGGTAGGACAGTTTCCAAGAGCCCCATATTCTCAGACGCCTTATCATATTATCTTGTATTCAAGTCACTTTGTTGTTTGAATGACTAACTTACTTTACCATGTACTCATTTCAAGAAGCTGAGTACTGTCTTTTTCTGTGTATAATGTAGTTTTTTGCCCAAATTTTTGAGAGAAAAACAAGGATGCACATCATACATGGATAGTACCTGCAATACCTTGTATCTGTGCTGGGGTTTTGTAACCACTTGTTACATAAAACTTCTTGTACCATAAAAGGTTCAAAAATAAACGCTAAAATTTCTTTATAATACAAAAAGCAAACATCTACATACAAATAAATAAATAATCAAATTTAAAAATTAGAACCAAATCTTTCTTTTTTCCCCCAACAGTTTGGGCCAAAAACATGGGTGTGCATTGTAGACAGGAGCACACTGTGCACAACAAAATATGGGACCTAGACCCGTTCCTCCCCTAGAAATTCTACATTGTGGTGATATTGACAGGATGAATGAAAAAGCATCTAGGTAAGAGGGATCCAGTCCCAGACAGTGTCTTGTCTGATTCTCAAAACTTGATGTGAATACAAAACACCTGGGATTCTTGTTGAAATGTAAATTTCAGAGGCACTAGGTCTGGAATGCTACAGTCCTAACAAGCTCCCATGTGGTTCCAATAGTGGGTGTCTAGGGACCACACTTTGAGTAGAACTGTCCCCTAGAACTCAACTTTTAAGTCAGGGCATTATGTTAATCGTATGCGTAAAATACACGGTGAATAGAGCAGAAACCATTATGTTAGGTTTAAAAGTATATGAAACTGAACTGATAATGTCCTGGCTCAAAGCACTTGAAAGTGAAGGAACAAAGTAAACAAAAAAGAAGGTAATATTTAGCCATTTTTAATGGGTGCCTCCAGATGAATTAATAGCACTTGGATTCATAAGGTGGGCCTCCCACGTGCTCACAATAACCTACATAAACTGACAAGTGAAGAGTGAGAAAATTAATGGACGCCCAAACTACATATCCATCATCATTATGTATTTCTCCCAAGGATTTTTAATACATATACATTATATTTAGCCTGAAGGAAATGCCTAGGTAAATCATTTTATATCCTATTTTATAGGCAATTAAGGATGATGTTGTTATTTCGGAAAATGAGAGTAGATGTTGATAAAGGTGACCCTCGAGGCATTAGAAAACCACTGGTACAATATCGTACACCTTTTCCCCCCCAGCACTTTCAGTCTGTCGTTGCTAACACTATTGATTAAATGCAAATTGCCTCTAGGTAACCGTAAGATAACAGGAAATGTCTGAATTTGTATTCCTTAAATGTGAGGACTCCATTTTCCTGCCTGATCAAAGCTGTTTTAAGATGCAGAAAGGGGATGACAAACAGATAAGTAGATTATACAGATAGATTTAAAAATTAGCTAATAAAATGCCTGCCCCAGGAGAGCCATCCTTTCAGTTGCTAAATAGGTCACATGAACCTCGAAAAGCATTCAAAGGGCATCTTCTCAAAGTAATCTTCTAGCCCGAAATTTTTCCCTCAAAAATCATAACAAAAAATACCTTCACATAAATATGCTCTGAAATAAGACATTTTGCTAGATTTCTACTACATATTATACAGTATCCTTCGGTTTAATTTTCAAACTAAAATATTAACAATATAATCATAGTTCCATTTCTTGAAACTATTTATAAGTCTATTATGCTGATAACAGACTATTGTATAAAGCTAATAATAAATTCAAAACAAAATTCTAATGTATAAATAGGGCACTCTGTGAAATGTTGATGAAATTATCTCTCGTCCTCAAGCAGCCTACAAAATAGATGATTTTTCCCCAGAAGGTCTTTTGTTTATTCTCCAAAAGTTCTAACCCCACAGCAAGTATTAACTTGCTTCTGAGGTAATGCTACATTTGTAAAAATAGATTTTGTAACTCATGAAATAGAATGCTCAAAAGATAAGGCAGAATTAATCCACACCAATGTGACCTTCTTAGAACTCGAATTATTTCACATTCAGAAGATTCGTTGCTTTAGCCTGCCCACTCCAGAGTGGATGCTCTGCCTGTTAGAAATGCCCTGGCAAACTCTAGGGCTGTCTCAGAGGTCCCGCAGGTTGGGTTGCATAGCATTGCAATAAAGGAAGGTGCAATTAAAGCAAGGCATAACCTTTCCTTACTAGTGGAGGAGGGTCTTACCTTGTTCAGTTTGTAAAATAACACAACATCTGTGAAGCACAATAAAATGAAGTGCAATAAAATTGGGAATGCCTATAGGGCAATATAATTGTCCAAGTTGGAAAACCATAGCCCTGATAACATCCCTGAAGACAGAGTACTTCTTAAAAAATTAATGAAAAAAAATCCCTACTGTGAAGGACAAAACTACGATGTCTCAGGAGGGAATAACAACTTGCAAAATAAATAGTGGATAAATAAATACTGAAAAACCCTGGACTTTTAATTATACAATGTAACACATAAATATCTACAAGATTCATATCTGTTACAATTTATAAAAATTATTAATGACTAGAAAGAAGAATTTTGTGATGACAGTAAAATCATAAACAACAAAGTCATAAGTATAGTATTTCTAAGCATCTATTCTATTCCATTCTGCAAGCGTGCTAAGTCCCAGCCTTGAGGTGACAAAACAACCTATGAAGGAAAAATCAATGTAACTTCGTGTTCTAAAATTGTTAATTTACAGCTAAACAGCATAAAAGTTAAAGAAGGTTTATGAAAAGCATTCTCGATCATTCACAGCAGAACCAGGGAAGAATCTACTTGGCTCAACTTTTATTCTACTTGATATCTAAAACACATATTAAAGATATATTTAAAAGTGGGTTATCATATTGCTGTAATCTTTGCAACTCTAATAGAATCAGAGTGAATGAAGCATAGATTTTACAAGCAACAAAACATAGGAAAAATACATGAAAATTTACGTGTAACATACGTTGACTTTTTCTTTAAGGTCCAAGAAGTTGCCTTCCTTCCGATAGATGGCAAATTCAGGGCTCTGCAGCACAGCTTCTGAACGAGTGATCCAACTGTGAAGTTCAGTTATATCGACGTCCAACCTAACACAGGACAAAATAAGCATCATTATTTCTCAATGATCTCTTCCTTCTATCTGGGAAAAAAGGTAACTTGTCCACATATATCATTCTCCAACTAAGCTGAGACTCCTGCTGGATGTCCCTGTTATTATTAATAGCACTAAGATTTCCCTAGTCATGTACATGCACAATGTGGAGTCAGCTTTGATGTAGATTCTCCTGATGATGGTGGCCATTTTGTTTATCTAAATGTGGCTGACACCTCTACCAAATCCCCTATTCACCATTACTCAGTCTCTGCCTGAATGTCTGCACTGGTGGATAATTTACTGCTGTCCAAGGTAACTCTCTCTGTTTTTGGAAAGCATTTACAGCAAACAGCATTCCTTTGGGCAGCCCCCAGTGAACCATGCCTCTTCTGTGCATGCTCTGTACAACATCCAATTGTATTGACTCTGGATTTGGCCACGTGATTTGCTATGGCGAATGGCATATTAGTGCAATGCAAGCAGGAGCTTCATGAGCATCTGCACCTTGTCCTCTGAGGGCACGCAAGAGGTGAATGCAACTTTTCAGCAGGAATTCCAGAGACCAGGTCTATGAATAAAGCCTTCTTCGACCTGTGAACTATCTCAAATAGCAGCTGAATATAAGCAAACGAGTGCGCCAGCTGACACCACTTAGAGCCACAAAACTGCCCAGGAGCCCTGCAAAATAGTGAGAAATGATCATTAACTGCCGTGTAGTAACACTAAATTTTGGAGTGGGTTGTTATGCTGCAATAGACACTCTCAACCATTCTTTCATTGCAGAGATCCATGGCGCTAATGCGAATACATAGGCACTTGGCGTCAGACGACTCAGGGAGAGTTAAAGCAGAGGTTGTAGGGGAGTCGTGGGCGGGTTGCAAGGGTGGAGGATGCCTATGAGTCACTTGACATTGCATTTTTCTCAAGAAAGAACCTCTTGATTTTATCAGCATCTATAAAGAATCTATGAAAAGGGAATCTGGAGATTGGCTGATCCAATCGTTTCCTAAAGAAAACAGGCAAACAGGTGAAAGTCTCCAGACTTAAGTCGCAAGTCCCCTCCAGTGAAGTGATCCTTCACTGACTCAAATCTCCCCATCCACTAGAAGGTTTCTATTTTGAAAACGGGGTTCCTTAGTACAATCTACTTTGGCCAAATGTGTCTTTTTTTCTCTTTTAATCAGCCTGACCCAATGACACGCCATATGTTCTCTTACTCATAAAGGTGAGACGGCAATACCCACCACTCCCTATTGAATCCCCTCCCACTTAAACCTGAGCTGTCTGGTTTCACATGCTTTTGAGTCGGACTGTTTCTAGGAAAGATTGTTCCCTTCCGCCTACAGGCCCATGAAACTAAAACTTCACCTAAATGCTAGGCTGGCATCACAGCGGAGAGAGGAATGCTAAGGCCTACGTTGGGGAATGTTTTCCATCCGGCCTGGAATGTATGTGAGTTTTATTTGCGCACGTGTTACAATTATCCTCCAACCACCATCTCCAATCCATCGGGGGAAAAAGAAACAAAGGTTATGTATCCAGTCTGAAAGTAAATCACTTTCATTCAAAAAGTCATACAGTACTTTGACATCTGTCTTTCTGAAAAAAATGTGAAACTCTACGTTTCCTTTTAAAACATTCCTCTCTTCATTTCTACCACAAAACGTATATACTAAGTGCTTATTATATGACAGGCATCGAATCAAACTCCATAAATAACATTAATGAATATGCATCTGTCCACATTATCAAGGAAATTGGTTTGGTGAGGCATCCATTTGACAAAATAAAACGTTTCACACGTAGATCTGGGATAAGCTCACACTGCGACTTTTATTTTGCCTGATGAGAAAACGCCTCTTCCATGAATTAGAATTAAACAGCTTCTGGGCTAGAGGCTTGGCCGAGTAAATCGGTTATGGCCACACAATGAAGGGCCCGTGGAGTCAAAACCATGGTAACCCTCTGCCTGCCATTCAGTCTCCGAAGAGTTGAAGAAAGGCTCGGACGACAGTTGGCGGGGAGTTCTAATAATTAAGATCAAGTCAGGCAACAGGGTGGGAAATTCCACAAAGCGGTTTTTCCTCGTTCAATTATTTTGTTTGTCTGATTTTATGAATTTGGAAGGAGATTGTACAAGGTTGCTTAAACTTCCATTTTACATAAAAACCCTACGGAGAATGATTATACACTGTTTTGGATTTGCAGAGCTTTAAAAAGGGATTTTAGCTTGTTCTAGGGCACTCATGGGTAGAGAGCTTTCCCTAGGAAAAACAGTCTATTCATAGGCACAGGGGTTAATATGTTACACTTTCTTTCTGAAACGGAATGAAGTGAAATTCAGTGAGTTGGTACAATTATCCGCTGTTAGCCTTTCTTTCGCTCCTTTGTTCCATAATTGTGACATCTGGATTCCTTTGGAGATGGCTGCGACCTAAACCCAATTCATACAGGATTTAAGCTCCGTGCTATTTCCCACCTAACCTTAGTTTTACATGTTTTTCCTGTTGTTTCAACCACACCTGTGATTTCCTCACTGAACGTTTTGCTGTCCTGATGTGAGATGCGGTCAGCCGACATCTAACATTCAACACCATCCTTTAGAGTTCTGGGAGTTAACAGTCAGCTACTAGTGTTGTTTCCCCTCTGATATTCTCCCAGTAGCCGTCCCCATATCTTTTTGCCAGTAATGAGGATGGAGGGGTGAAGGGGAAGCAGTGGCAGAGTTTCAAAGGGACTTCCACGCGCCCATACTGAGTGCCAATGGCCCACATTCAACACCTAGCCTCAGAGGCATTTCCGCTGCTTTTAGCAAAATGAACACGGTCTCCTTCTTGATACCTACTCAAACCCTGGCTTTCAAGTAACAATTGCATATTGATTTTATTCCTTATCAATTTCGCAGCTGTTGCCCCACCATTTCTTGTGGTCTGCCCCCTAGTTTTCACTACTATTGAGTATTTTTCAGATATCTTTGCTAAGATAAGATGACAAATTGATCAACTCTCGTGATTTAAATCCATACGTGTTCATAAAGTGAGTGTTGTCTACTTTCCCCAGCCTTTGGCCAAGGATATTTCCCATCATGCTTTGTACTGTACTATCTGCGGCTGCATACTGAATCGCAACTGGAAGATATCATAGAGATGTAACTCTATTGCCTTCTAAAACCACCGAAAAAAACACTGAAGAAGTATTTAAATCTTAGGTTTTATGAGTGTGTTCTTTCCTCGTAAAAACACTCATTTCTACTCTTTTTCTTTTTTAAAACTCTCAAAAAAATCACTGTTAATGAACTGACATATACCAAGTTGCTCAGAAGGACCTCTATACCCTCAGCATCAGCACATGAATATACTTTTTACTCACCTCTCATAACACACTTCACCCTGTACATAATGTCCTTCTCCGTGCTATTCGAGATAGGATCCACCCCTTAAACCCAGTCTAACTTTATCCAACTTAAAATCCTCTTTATCTACCAAGAAAATCGACTTCTTATTCTCTCTTCACAGAATGATTTTTTTCTCCTGTAACTTGATGAATATTCTGCTTGATATTTTTCAAGTACGCCCTGGAATTTCATCCTTGTCATTGCTTAATGATTAGCAATGAAACGACAATGTTCTCTCCTTCACAAAGGAGACTCATCACAAAACTCAAAAAAAGCAAAATGTGTAAAGACCCAGAGAGCAGAGCAACCACGTCTTGGAATATTTTTATTTGCAAAGGGATTATTACAGAACCAAGGTCATTTTTCAAAGAAACCTTCCATTGTCTGGAATTTTCAAAAGATCAGGAAGTATGGTGCATATATACCAAATCTCCAGTCAAAGTTTTCTCTTAGGGTCATATTGCACAAATGAACTCCAGCCAGTTGAATTTCCCATAGAGGGGATGCAAATTAGGCCCATTACACTCCTTCGAGGTCAAAATTGGGAGACTTATCTGTCCGTGCACATGTATGTGCAAACATTTTAAGTACATGAAGAGGGAAAACACTGGAAAACACTGCCCCTCCCCCCCCCAAAAAAACAGAGCAATATATGCAGTTTTAGAAGTTGTCCGTTTTGAATTCTCAATGGCACACCGTTGTCTGGAACTTGTGCTATATGATAACTGCTAATTAGGTCAGAAGAGCCTCTTAATGGGTACTTACTGTGTTCTGTTAATTTTCTGTACAGTGACTGCTATAGAAAGTCTTAAGCTAACATGACACATTTACATAAACTCTGATTCAGTCACTTTCAATGTACCATTTGGAACTCATCATTCCCAAATGTGTAAACGTTGAAAGTAGAAATCCTCCAAGCTCTCAGAGTTAACTAATTTGATTAGCGAGCTGGGGAATGAATGTCCATGTCACATTTTTAGACGTCATTGCATGTAGAATTTCATAAAAACTTATGAGCTCCATCTTTAGAAGCCTGAAAGGAAAGTGTTCACATTTGTGAAATATGTTAACTCTTACAGGATCCTAAAGCTCTAGGTCTAGACCGGGTGACTTAACAAACCAATTTTATTGTACATTTTAATGAGCTAAAACACAAGCTTTATGTTAATGGAAGCACAACTGTAAGACTTTTTCATTGGTATTACAAATATGGAAGAAATCTTTTTGGCAGTGAGGTGATTTCAAAGCTGTATTTATTGTATTTTTGATAATCATCTTTGTTCTTCAGAGTTCTTTAGAAACTGAGAAGGCATTTTAATTCCATATCGGTACATGGGTACTCTCCTGATTCCAGACCATCTGCTGAACTCATAGTCTTTTTTTTTAAGATTTTATTTATCATTGAAGAGAGAGGAAGAGAGGGAGAGAAACATCAATATGTGAGAGAAATATCCATCACCTGCCTCTCGCACGCACCCCGACGCGGGGCCTGGCCCACAACCCAGGCATGTGATCTGACTGGGAATCGAACCGGCAACCTTTTGGTTTGTGGGATGACACCCAACCCACTCAGCCACATCAGTCAGGGCTCGTACTCATCTTTCAAGACTCAGTTCCGCACACATAACTTCTTGAAACTTTTCTTGATCAGCTTTTCCCTACCCTTCCTCTTTCAATCTTCCTTCTGGGGAAACTGATCCCTCCCACCAGTGTGTTTCCACATGTTACTTGCTTTTAAAAATTGAATGTCTAGAATACAAATTAAATCTGAACCAGAGAGGGTTTAAAACATCAAGTGGCATTCACTAGAAACCCTATTAGTGCTAAAAATAAAGTATTTTTAGGATTCTCAGATGTGCTGAGTACATGCTAATTATTATACTTTTATAGTTGTAGAATATTATGAGAGCGAAAAACCCTATTTAATATGAGAGAACAAGTCAATGTTTAGATAAATATCTCCCCCACATCGACATAGTTTGTGTATATACTCACAGGTGTGTGTGTATGTGTGTGTGTGTGTGTAGTGTGGGTGTGTTTTCCTTGGTGGGAGGGGGAAGACAAGGCCACATGATGACCTTATAGTTCTTCATGTCTGTGACTGTATGTTTGTGTGTGTGCGCTTTAAATGTAAACTAAATATGGTGCAATGGTAAATTCCTGAACTAAAAATCCAGTATCACAGGTTTTTATGAGCCATTTCATCTTTATGCTGTTTCCTCAGGCAAAGATGACTTAACTTCTCTGATCTTCCTTTAAATTGCAACAACTAAAAAGCTACCATCGAACTAGTCTTAAAACAGAAACTCACAAACAATACCCTTTAAAAATTACTCTCTTGTGAGTTTATTTACCTCACTAATTAAAGTGATATTGATCTGAAATACAAAGCTGAGGTGAGCATGGCTTACCTTGCAGCTTTGATATTCCAATTACATTAGTCCGTTCATCCACCAATCAACTCAAATAACAGCAAAGGATGTTCAAATTCCCAGTTATAATAAAAGTGCCATACACCCTATTCAACAGATTACAAAGCCCCTGAAATAAAATATGACAAATGAGGAAGAACATTGTCCTCAGTTAATATAAACTGGCTACATTAACAGTCCTCCTATCAAATATTGTATTTTGCTTATGTTTGTGTGATCTTCTTTACAAGCGTGAATGTATTTCTAGTTTTTATACGTATAAATTTATGTGCATTGCTCATAAAAATAATATGTTTCAGTAAAGTTAAATGTAATGATTCCAGATTGAGCTGAAATGCATCTTTAAAAAATACTAAAAATTCAATTTCTGTGTAGTTTACCTTGTCATAAAATGTACCTATTTAACATACGCTTCAAAATCTGAATTCTCGTCCAAAACATAAAATCTGTCCTTACAATTGAGCATCTTCTTCAGTGTCAATTAGAGTGAACCAAAAATATGTTTAACGTACATAAAAACACTGTCTTTTAAAATACGTGTCCTTGGATATATATACCTTGTGATCTAGTATGTTTAAGCTATAAATGCCAGAAAACCCCATGTGTTATCTGGCATCTATGTTAATACTTGTACTTCTAGGAAAATTGTTTGCAGTAAACAGAATACAACTCCTACAAAAGATTTGTCTCCAAAAAGTAAAGCTTAACTAAACTATTCTAACATCTGGTAGATAAAAACAATTTTACTATAATCTTTTCACCTTATTTTGGCAATAAACCTTAACCATTTGAAGATATATTGGTAATATTTATTTCCAAAGTGTGATATGGTTAACAAGAAGTCACTTTTATATCTTCTGTTAATATAACTGTCAGGGGAAACACACCTTAAAAACTAAGGAAATCCCTCAAATTTTGAGATGACAGAACCAGCTAGATTAGAGAAACTAGTTGTAAAGTCAAGGAGTGTGAAATCACATGGACAAAGATTGTATGACCTGGAGGACAGGCGATACAATGTTTCTAAGCCACAGACGTCTAGAACCTATTTTTTATTTTCAGTAAATTGGGAGTCCCTTTGAAACACAGTTATGTGCAAGAAAATCACCAAACTCTCTTAAATGACAGGTGAAAACTTGTCATAGTAATAAATCTATGACCATACAATGTCATGTGCTCAGGTTAAAAACCTTGAGTCATTTATTTGATAATCAAGTTTGATGTTTATTTAAAATGATGAAACCAAAAAGACAAGCTGTATGCGCCCTTATGAGAAACCAATGGGGGTCGCTAGAGGGCGCACGTTCCCTTTCACAGCTTGTCTGGTCCTCAATTTGGCTTCTCTTTTATTTTCTTATCTACATAAAGATAACGTGGTGACAAATGGATGTTTCATGGGAATTCTCTTACAGAGAAACATAAAATATCCAGAGATATAGATAAAACAGTGTGAAAAGAACATGTTAGTAAGACACCCTCAAAGGCACAGTTAAAATGTCTTCAGTCTTTTTAACACACACGCTCAGAAGTATCTTGAAGTCATAATACAAAGATTCCCTTGTCAAAATGTTTTCTATTTGGGGGAGACCTGCTTAATCCAAATGATATTTTAGTCTTTACCGGACTTTGAAACCCAGCAGTTTTCCCCAGTTCCTTAATTTTACCTAATTTTGGTTTATGGTAGACACTCATGCTCTGTGAATCTGCATAGGATTACATCCATGCTCCATCCAGATTCGGGTTTTTACATGTTAATTTGACAATCAAATTCAAAGGAAAAAATAGCATTTTAAATATCATCTTCATGTCCCGTGCTTTCCTAAAGGAAATAATCTGTCTCCCACAATAACTATGTAGGTTGTTTATTATAATCTGCCCATTCATAGACAGGTCATGGGCAGAGAGATTTAGGAACCTGATTTATTTCTGACATACACTAAAGAATGGAGTTCAGATTCCAAAGTAAGTCTGTCTGAATGCAAAGATTTCCACTACACTACGCTTATTTTCCTTTGTACCAAATGAAAGGGAAACATGTTTTTAAAAACATTAAGGATATGCCAACAGGAATGTCCTATGTGTTGCTACACCGTTGAGTCTGGTGGCATTTAGGATTATGCCAGAACTTGACTGGAGCGTCAAACGCTAGGACATGAATTCTGAACATTTTCATTTACCTAAACTGTGAACCTTCGTTGCACAGTGGATGCCCCCATGGCATTATAAAATAGTCATTTTTCTAGTTTATTTTTACTTTAGGACCTTCCTTAATTTCCTGAAATCCCCAAATGTACAATCTATTGATGCATTTTCTGACTTCAAAACTAACATTAAGCATTATCTGCCGAGCACTAGAAGTCTTGCGCCTAGAAAAATAGCTCAACTATACAGGACTCCCACTTATATCTGGATATTTCAAAGCCTAGCTTTAAAAGAACGTTGTTGTTGTTTCACAGAAAAAGATCTCTGGATTTAAAGATAGCTGCATGCTCTAATGTGGCCCTAGAGTCTATGAAACTTCAAAATGTAGAAGAGACACAATCTAGGAGATACGTACGCAGTTTGCACAGACAGATCTCGACCAATTCTGAAATGGTACCAGCCAAGCTCGTAATTCCAGCTAAATAAGTTGATGACATGAGCTTTAACTTCTCACAGAAACACAGCATGGCATAGAATTCAAGAATGCAGCAGCCCGTGCTAGGTGCGTGGGTTTGAATCCTGACTACATTGCCTCCTGTGAACTTGGTAACCATGGGAAGTCACCTGACCTTTCTGCGCTGTACCTTCCCACTTGATAAGGAGGATGATAATAAAAAAAAATACTTTACAATGCTGTTTCAATAGCTAAATATGTGAATATGTATAAAATATTTAGAAGAGTGCTTGATACATGGCAGAAGTCATTTATGTTTTGGCTGCCATGATTTCTGCCTTTCACGATCCTTTCCTACTGTGCTTAGGTGGCCCGCTGCCACCCCTCACTTTCTCCCTTGAGGGGAGAAGTATTTGTTTTAGAGGTTTGTTAAGAACTGGTAAATAAAAGCCATTATTGTAATCACAGGAATAAAAACTGCAAAGAAAGCTCTAACAAAGACAAAAAGGAAAATCAATAAAAATCGTCAACAGCCAAATAATCCCATCTATTGCACTCTTTGTCGCAGGAATAGGCAAATTACGGTCCACGGGACAAATCTGGCTCGCCATCTGTTTTCGAAAATAAAGGTTGATTGAACACAGCCACAGTCATTCATGAACGTCTTTTTTTTTTTTTTTTTATGGCTCCTTTCTCACGACAGCATCAGGGTTGAGTAGTTGCAAAAGATACTACACGGTGCACAAAGCCTAAAATTGTAACCGTCTGGCTCTTGAGAGAAAAATGTGTTGGCTCTGACCGCTCTATAGAGTGAAGTTGAGATGACCTATTTCACCGAACACTCAAATGGGGACAAATTGGTGTAGTTCACAGCAACCAAATTGCTTGGCTCTCTCTCAAAAATATAGATTGGCTCCCCGTGACAAGATGAAAGTCTGCATTCCTTCCTCTGGAAGTGAGTACCACTTTTTATTATGAACCAACCTACCTGTTCAACCTCATCCCGTTCCTGTGCCCCACACGCTTCTGCTCTAGGCAAATGCCAGCACTCACCGCCCTGTGTGAAGCGCTGCTGGTAGGCAGGCTGCCCTATTTTTGAATCGCGTTACCTGGCACCTTGAGTCCAATAGGCCCTTATCCTTTAACTGCCCATTCAGATGCTAATTTCTGCTTGAGCTTTCCAGGCTAAGCTCTCGAGTAGAAAATGAGCTTTACTTCCTTACAAGCTGGCTAACATTTTATAAGTACATCTTCATCAAACAGTGAATAGTTCAGTGCAAGCTTCCTGAGGGGAGGACTGAGTACGGTCCACAGTCAGGGCAACCGGGCTACTTTATGAACCGCAGCGGCCCATTGGACATTGGTGGAATGAATATGAAAATCAGCCACAAAATGAATGAATGTTGCTGGCACGACACTCTGGAGACACTGCGGACTCATACTGACTACAGGAGTGTTCAAAGAACCCCTCCGCACACTGGAGGGCGCCTTGGCCCCTGTGGGAGGCGATTTGAACTTGAAATACGCTCAGCGTGAAAGCTCGCTGAGTTTAAAGGGCTTCAGCGTGCTTTTATGTTGTGGGTCTTTAAAGTTTAAATAACTTCCAGTCAAGGTTCAGAAACTACGGAGTGCGATGTGGAAAGCCATTTAAATCTCATGTGTACCTACTGCCCCACTGCCACTTCGCCAGCATCATGAATTGTTTCAATCCATCCGCTTCCCTTCGTGAGTCTTTCTATAAACTTGAGTGAAATCACAGGGCAAGACTCGCTCACCGGTCTTACAAAGGTAGAATCTCAGTCAGCCCCGGCTGACATGACAAAATGCAATAGGCGGAGGGGCTTCAACAACAGAGATTTATGTTCTTAGAGTTCTGGAAGCCAGAAGATCATCAAGGTGCCAGCGTGGTCAGGCTCTGGTGAGAGCTTTCTTCCTGGCTTGTCACCCTGTCATCTTGTCACTGCGTCCCCCTCACACAGCAGGGAGGAAGAGGGCACGCTCTTTGAGGGCACTTTTTCTAAGGACACTAATCTCATCATGAGGGCCACATCTAAACCTAATTATCTCCCAATGGCTCCATTTCCCCGACGCCATCAAACGGGGTGAGGCCTTTGCAGATACGAATGTCGCAGGGACGTAACTTGGTCCATAGAAGCCAGGCATCACTTGTCTGTCTGTGGCGGCATAATGCGTGCTGAATTATCGAGGAAGAGTTTTCTTTTTCTTTTTTCTGTTTTGGATTCTTGAGATGTTTGTTTTTGACTTCCGAGGCATTTCAACAAGCAGACAGTTTTGACAACAAATACTTATTCAATCTACCATAAGAAAAGCACTGTTCTCCCATTGTTTGGAGTAGCTTGTAGGTAACTCAAAAGAAAATGTATGCAATTATTAAGCATCATCTTCCTGGTATTATAGCAGATGCTCTCTTCCTTTCATTCGGACAGCAACAGAATTATGCATTATTATTCTCATTTTCTTAGCGAAAAACAAAACAGACTCGGAGTGCTTTGTCAAATTTGCAGAGATCACAAACCGAGAAGTTGAAAGACTGAGATCCCCACACAGGACTTTTCTGGAAAAGTCAGAATTGCCACCAGGACTTTTTCCGGAAGCGTCTTGGGGGCCTAGCTGTCCAGAGAGAAGATGTCGGAAGAATATTCTCAGAAGACGTCAGAAAAAGGATATGTTCTGTTGTAACACAAATGTGGTCACGGGGAAAACATCTGCTAGGACGTAGTAATTGGGAACAATTTTCTCCTGGGGAAGAGATGTGTAGTTTTACCAAAACGATCACCCAAGACTATGGAGGAGAGACTGTTCCATGACGAGACCGCTATCGGGCCTGCGAGCTGGCCCCAGGCCAGAATGGAGATTGCTTACCACAAACGCCCCTTAGAGACTGATCACAATCAATGCTCACCTCGACATAAATCAGCACCCTTCCCCTGCCTCCCGCCGTGCGCTCCTTCCTGGAACAGGTCGTTGTTCGACCTGCTCAAGCATGTAAAACAATTTCCCGTACCTGGTAGCATTCACGAGCCATTCCCTCCCTTTTCGCCCTGTGCAGTTCTTTGACACCTGCTAGGCAGCACAGGGGATAGCTGCTTTGTCTTCCAGCTGCCCCAGGCGTGCCTTGTACGCAAGTTTCCCTTAATAAATCCCATTAATTGCCAGACTGGAGTAGCCTGCCTCTTTCCTCAGTCTCTCCTTGCCCTCCGCTGAGGGAGGTACAGCCTCAGTCTTGGGGCTTTTCCCTGGGTCTGAGTGTACTAACAAAGAGACTTCTATAGATAGCATATCATAGAACTGTGCACATGAAAACCTATACAATTTTGTCAACCAATGACACCCCAATAAACTTTGAGAAATACAATACGGGGAAATCTTACTCGTTGATCTATGACACAGGAGTCAATTGCAAGTACAAATAAAAGACAGACATATGTATAATAAAATTTCCACAGTGCAAGGGCAAACAAGGAGAGTCATATAACTTCCATTGCAGAGGTGAAGAGCTAGATGCTGTGAGTGAGGGTGAGTGATTTGCCTTAGTCACAGCAGCTTCTGAGTGGAAGGTTCAAGGCCAGAACACTCACGTGCAGTCACAGACCCCTCTGCTCTGACATCCATTCCCCATGTCTCTCCTTCCCTGTGTCAAAGGCACACACATTTCTTCCCATTGCTTACCCTCTGGCTTCCACTTGGGCCCGACCACTCGGAAGCCCTAGCAGCACCCCGGGGGGCAGAAGGAAAAGACGAGCCAAGGTACTTTTCCTTCACACATCACTTCGGCTGCCATGTCTAGAGCAGCTACACCTCCACTGTGGCTTCAGTGTCCCCTGGACGGCCCCTCCCTCTGCAGGTCCAAGCTCCTGCCTGGTAGTCCTGACAGTGCCCATCCCTGTTAGCAGGTCCCAGCCTCGGGGCTCTGGTACCCTCCCCCCAACCCACCCCCACACTGTTCCTCCTTCGTAGCTTCCTGGCATTGCTGGTGTTTTCAGTTGCCTTCCCATCCCCCACACTGCTTTCCCGTTTTCCACCACCTGCTTAAACAATCTGGTGTACTAGCTTTCCTTTCTCTGAAACACCTACAGCGGCTTCTGTTTTCCTGACAAGCCTCTGACAAACCCTCATGTAATATCCCAAGGATATCGCTGGATACTACTCTGGGCTAACTGCTGAGTTCAGCGCCGTAGGTCTAGGATTGGAAAGGAACGTCTCCAGTTCACCACAGATGCAAACATGCAAAGTCAAATCCATGATGGCCAAATTCGCAAGTGTTCTCACGGAAAAATTTGTGAGGCTGAGAAATGCCTACGCAGTTGGGTTCCCGGAGAGAAAAGGTAGGGAGCTGGGGTGGGGGGCAAGGAATGTGGAAATGGGCAAAGGGAAAGAAATGAAAACGGAATCCTAAGGAGAGAGAACAGTAGGTTCAAAGACACGGACGCTTGAGGGAGAGCAGCACATGTGGAGATCAGAGAGCCCTTAATTACAGCTCAAGTGGGGGGCAGTGCCACGGTGTGTGCAGTTTGTGGCCAGTCTGTGACCTATTTGTTAGTAGTCTGTGACAACAAAAGTCACCAGGGTATAAATCAACTAAGTCACTGGCCATACTATTTCATCCAATTTCTTTTTAATTGCAAAAACTTTCTTGACAAAGGAAGCAGTGGATTGATTTATATTCTTGCTCAAGCTCCTTATTTCATTGTGTCCTGATAATAAACGGTTTGCACACTGTTTTGAGTAGCACTGGCATTTTTTTTTAATGGGCTGGGGAGAAGGCAGTGAAGCTAGAGAGTTAGGCAGCTAAAGATCAGAAAGAAATTTCTGTGCTGTGCATTTCAAGAATGACGGGCTGAGAATCAATCTAATTAAAGTTGCATTTTCGGCTATCTCCCCCAGGAGGCTGTGAAGAGTATGGATAAGAAAGGTGAAAGGCAGAGAAATCAGTTAAGAATTTCTTACACAAAAGTACCAGGGGCAAGCCCTGGCTGGCATAGCTCAATGGATTGAGTGCGGGCTTCGAACCAAAGCATCACAGGTTCGATTCCCAGTCAGGGCACATGTCTGGGTTGCAGGCCACGGCCCCCAGCAACCGCACATTGATGTCTCTCTCTCTCTCTCTCTCTCTCTCTCTCTTTCTCCCTCCCTTCGATCTCTAAAAATAAATAAATAAAAATCTTTAAAAAAAAGTATCAGGGGCAGAACTAGGGGGAAGGGCAGTGTGGACATAAAGGATTAAAGAGAATTTACTAGGCATACTTGGAGGGATTTAGTGATGGGGCTGTTGTGGGCTACCATGAATAGTTGCATGGGCTATTCTCGAGCTACATCCAGAAGGTGCTGTTCTTAGAAACTCTTGCGTGAATGGCCGTCTCTCAAGCCGTGTGGTCTAAACTGCAGAACCACACTTTGAGATTTCGCTAAGAAGTCCTGGTGTACTCATGTGCCTAACAAACACGTGAATGACACAGCTCTAAACACCAGCAGGGAGGATGAGCTGGAGGATGAGCTGGAGGTATTAATTTGGAAATAATCACATACAGATAGATGGCTGATAAAGATAAGGTTATGGATGATAGTGCCCTGACAAAGTATCGTTAGAATCTGAATCTCGTGGAGACTGGCAGTAAAGGGGAAAGGAGAGGGGATTCGGAAGACATAGTGAGAAAGCCGAGAGGAGAAAAGAAATGGGAGAGCACAACGTTCCGGAAATGGAGGGAGAGGAGAGGTTCAAGGGACTGATCATCACTGTCAAGCACGGCACAAAGGTCAAGAAGGATGAGAACTGAAGAGCTACCTTTGGAGCCGGCAATTAAGGAGCTCTCTGGTGACTTGCTGAGAGCAGTTTCAGTGCTTGACGTGGAGTATAAGAGGCTACGGAAAGAATCAAAGGGAGAGCGTGGAGGTATTTGAGGTCTCCTGAGTAAAAATAAACTTCCCTTTGCATTCAACTCTGCTTCTTTTAAATGAATAAATGAATAAATGTGACTACCCTTTTCTTCACGCAGGGAACCAACAAAATGGTGTGTCACAGTTCTGGGACTATGGCCCTATCTTTCTCGCTGGTGGCATCCCTCTAATGCCTTGCATTCTGGAAGAGTTCATTTGCCTACAACTGCCGTCCCTAGGCACCCACAGCTAGCTGGAGTGTCTTATTAGGACCGGCTGCCGTTATAGTGCATTGCGGTCAAAACACACACTGGGCATCTAGAAGAGCCCATTCCAGGTCAGGAGTAAGATATGGACCCCTGGCCCAAGGAAGCTTTCAATTCTAGTGTGTAAGATAGGAATATGAATAGCTCATGTCAACACGAAGCAACAGAGGTATCACAATTAGGAACAGTAGCTTCCCTTAGCCTAGCCTGGAGTAGATGATTCCTCCCATTGGGGCTGGCTTGCGGGAAGACAAGCAAGAATCAGACAGTAAGTAACTCAGACGATGTTCTGGCACACTGGTTTCCAAGTCCTGGGCCCTGAACCAGTAGCATCAGCGTCACCTGAGAACTTGTTAGAAATTAAGATTCTCAGGCACCACCCCTTACTGAGTCAGAAACTCTGGTGGGGACCAGTAACCTGGCTTTTAACAAGCCCTCCAGATGATTACAATACATGCTAATGTATATTAAAAAAAAACACACTGTTCTTGTGCAGGCGTTCTCAGAATTATAGACTTCTCAGAATGATGCTGGAGAGCTTGCAAAAGGTCCCAGGGCCCACCCTGCAGAGCTTCTGATTCAGCAAGCTTGGGGAGAGCTCCCCAAACCTGCATTTCGGTTTTTCTTTGTTTCAATTTTATATTGCATTGGTTACACGTGCACAATCATATAGTTTCCATGGTGTTCCCCTTGATTTTTCCAGGACCCAAAATCTACATTTCCCTGAAATCTACATCTCTTTTCATTTTTTTAGAGAGGGGAAAGGAGGGAGAAAGAGAAGGAAACATCAATGTGTGGTTGCTTCTCGAATCCTCCGACCCCCCCGGGGACCTGACCCACAGCCCAGGCATGTGCTCTGAGTGGGAATTGAACCAGCAACCCTTTGGTTCGCAGGCTGACACTCAATCCACTGAACCACACCAGCCAGGGCAACCTACATTTCTAATAAGCTCCCAAGTGCTGTTGCTGCTGCTTCATGCACTGCACCATGATAATGAGGGCTCTGAATGTTCTGTGACCACTTAGTAGGCCTCTAGAATTCACATTCCCATACTTTTCAAAACATATTTCTTGACTAAATTATTGACATATACAACAAAAGAATTTTAAAAACTTTAAATGGCTGGTTATGTTTTTAGAATATCTAAGGACGGTAAGTAGGTGTGTACTCTTCACCAAAAAATAATTTCTAAACTACAATTGGAGTTGGTGACCGCGATCATTTGACTCGAATGCACAGAAAGAAGCAGGACATTGCAACTATAACAAAAATGGAAATTAGGAGACTCAGCACGAGCCCTTCCCCTGCAACGGAAAGCAAGTTATTTAACCTTTCTGGACCTCAATTAACCTGTAGTCGTGAGCAAGTCTAGACTCTAGGACCCTCCGATATAAGAAGCAAAGTTTTTTTTTTTTCTGCACTATAGAGGAGGCAAGAATGTTATGACTGAGATCGACAACTCATTTCGTGATCAATGTATCCTACAGAAAATTAAAAATTAGCTCTTAAACACGTTGCTACTCTAATTAGAGGCTGCCAATCAGTTTAAATGTTCTAGTCCACAACTCCCAGATCATAAATTTGGGAATCAAAGTTAAAATAAATACCGCATTTTGCAGACTGTAAGACTCACCTCCCCAAATTTGGGAGGGATAATGGTTGTCAATGCTGCTGTTGAGCTCTGTTTACATTTACATTGGTGATAATATTATGTTATTTATGTTATTAAATATTTTACCACTTTTTTTTGCTTCAAAAATTTTTTTTCCTATTTTCCCCTTCTAAAACCTAGGTGTGTCTTATGGTCCAGAAACATACGGTGCCTGACGCAAAAATAGCTTAGGCATCAGTTGCATAAAACTGCAGAAAGAGAGGTCTCATCTAACACGCATCTAACTTGCTTCCAAGGATGTGACATAGATTCACATCACCGAGTCAGCAGACAAAAAAAGAGAAAAAAATAAAACAAAAGAGCTAAAAATGGAAAATAAAATAATGCAGGCCTGCAATTGGGTGATTTATTCTATCATTTCGTACACAGGTGGGGAAATGGTCAGAGGAAACCAGCTCTGGGGTCTGCCTGCTTACGTAGGAGAAGATACGGAGACGAGGCAAATTTAGGCATGTCTGCACACCTCTGCCTGTTTCTGGAGGTCAAAGGTCCCCATCTGTGAATACTATGGTTGGGGAAAGTTATTTTTATGGAGATGGCATTTACTTCTAAGAGATTCGATTTGCCACTGGATGCACCTGGTTTACACAGAAATGTAAATAAAAGCTTTTGTGAAAAGTCTCTTAAAATAACTGCTACATGAGTAGAAACTAATCCTCTCAATAAATTCGAATGAACTAGATAATAGACCTAGTTTTAACCTAGCATGAGTTCCATGCTCTGATGATTACCTAGATGAAAATAAGATCACTGAATTTCAGGGATAATTTACTGTTAGAAATAATTACCTCGGGAGCCAAGATCATCAGGCACTTTTGTATATCTTAGTGTTAGGAGGACAAACTATGCAGTATATATGGCAAATGGGGGAATTCTGTAATTATTAAGGAATCACCTAAATGCACTTTCGATCATTAAGGAACTGCAATGGTATCTTGAGTAAAATTCGAATGGTCATTTGTTTATTATTAAATAAACAATTTATATTGCAATAGAATTTAAGAATTCTATCTAGCTCCTCATAACAATTTTAGACATCACAATTAATTGAACTGCATTATTCAGTTTTTCAACAAATCTTTGATTATTTAGTGTATGTATGCCACTCTAAATGGAAATATAACAGGATTCCTTTGTTGTGATTGATGATGAGAAAAATGTACATGGGTGCCATGAAAACAGACAGCAAAAGGAATGCATGTCCATAAAGTTATTTACTGGCTAAAGTGGAAAGAGTTTTGGACAGCTGGACATAAAAGTGGTGGAGAAGAGTAATGCTGAATAGCATAAGGAGGAGCTTGTGTCTTCTTTCGTGGCAACTGGAGTAATGAGGATGTTACGTCAGGAGGGTCAGCATGAAAGCGACATTTGAAGATATATTCCTCTGAGGCAGTTTCTTCATCTGAAAGAGGGACAAGTCTCACCACAGTGAGGTATGTGGAGTAGGCTGTGGAGGTGGCAGTTAGAAAGACTAGGAAATGACAGAAAAGATGTTACTTATAACGCCAATGATACAACGTGATTAACACCGCTGAATGAGGAGCAAGGTCAGAGACAGACTGGCAGAAGTGAAGGAGTCACGTGGGGTTTTAAAGAGGAAAATGAGGTTAGTTTTTGTTATATTTATTAACTTGGGGATGATGTTTATTAGGGGATTTTTTTTCCGCCGACAGTACACGGCCTACATGCCCATCGCCACCTTAATCACTGCCACCACTTCTACTCCCGTCATCTCCAACACCAGCAGTGCCACCTCTACCACCTGCATCACCTCCACAGCCTCCACCATCACGTCCATCTCCACGACAGTCACCACAACCAAACAGCAAGAGCGACAGCTGTTGCACATACTGAATTCTCACTACCCTTCAGGCACTGCGTGAAATGCCTGAATCTGAGGCACGGATATGCGGTTATTTACCTGGGATCATAAGGTAATAATTAAAACAGGCAAGCTTCAAACCTGAGTAATTCTGATTTCCAAGTCCATGCGTTTTCCAATATCTGCTACTCTTTTAGACACAATGGCAGTGAATTACAACGAGCAAAATGTGTGTGCAATGTATAAGTAACTAGGTGTGATTCATTGGAGGCAACAATTGTTCTCATTTGATAAAAGCAAAATTGAACCGCTGACTGGATGCACAAGGAGAAGTCCCTGGATTATAGCTTTAATGATGTCAACGTAAAATTTAAGGAAGCGAGTCAGGTATGGAGCTACAAGATTTGGGAGTCATTCACTTACAGCCAGACTTGAATCAATGAGAAGAAGCAACTCAGATAAACAAGTCATAAGGGCCAAGAGATGGGTTTATGAAACACCACCATAGGCGTTTGGCAAAAGGAGAAAAACAGCCCTAGCTGGCATAGTTCAGTAGATTGAGTGCAGGCTGCGAACCAAAGGGTCGCCGGTTCGATTCCCAGTCAGGGCACATGCCTGGGTTGTGGGCCTGGTCCCCAGCAGGGGGCGCATGAGAGGCAACCACACATTGATGTTTGTCTCCCTCTCTTTCTCCTTCCCCTCCCCTCTCTCTAAAACTAAAATCTTTTTTAAAAAGGGAGGAAAACAAGTCAGGTAAAGAGTGGAGGAGCTGAACCAGTGGTGTGTCAGCGAAGCTGAAAAAGGAGATCATTTGGAAAAGATCTGCATTCAACATTGTCAAGACTGCAGTGTTGACAATGAAATGCTAGCTGCTCTCACATGAAACAAGGACACTAGCCACCGTGAAGCTTTAGGTCTTGTATGTGTGATGCCTCTTGACCCATTATAATATTTTGCCCAGATTCCATCCAGTAGACAATTACCACGCATGGATTTAATTGCTCCTGTATGCTTGCTCAAGTGTTCTCTTTGTTCGGTCTAAATTTCTCAGTCTAGAGTCCTTAATACAGTGTCCATGTTTGTTGTACCGTTCAACTCAGGATGCATTTGAGAGCGTAAGGCGGTTCTATATATTATCGCATTGGGCCAAAAGGTATAATCAAATGGATTCAAGCAAAGCAAGCCATAAGATCACCTTAGTTACATGCCTGCTAAAGAAATGCTTTACTACATAATCCATGTCCTGCAGTCAGGCTACCTCAGTTGAAATCCCGGCTCAAGTGCTCTGTAGCTCTGGGTAATAGTAATAATAACTATATCTATTTTGTAGGGTTACTGGGAAGAATAAATGAGCTACGCAGACAAAGCACTTAACGTAGTGCTGAGCACATAATAAAGCCCTCGACAAGTGTTAGCGTTTATTTGAGTGCAATATTCTTTATGTTCCCAATTGGACATCTCTTTGCAGGCACTTAGGAAAACCGCCGAACGCATCTGATACAACCCGAAGTTAGGAGACAAAATGTTCCGCCATTAGCCACACTTCCCTGAAAACAAAAGGTAATCTCACCACATTTTTCCTTAACCAAATACACCCTCCCAAGAGAAGCCAAGGATGAGCTTCTGAAGACAGAGATGGACGCGGAGTGAACTTGCCCTGTTCATGTCTGTTTTAGGAGACCCCTGAACGTCACAGGAGCGGACGGCAGTTAGGTTCCCATGCTGCCCTGCTTATTAGGAAATTGTTGGAGAGCCTCTGGGTCGTTGCCAAGGATCTATAAATTCCTGTGCCCACTAAGCCTTGTCTGTAGACACATAGTTAACGCGACATTAAATTACTTTCCATGCTACAAGGATTAATGAAAAGCAAATTCATTAAGAGCTTTACTGATTGATTTTTGCCATTGTGTTCTTTCTCCATCAATGCATGTTACAATCTCAACTACTAGCATGAGGAGAGTCTTTGGAAGTCGTTGCCCCAAATAGAACGCTAACATGCAAAGGTTTTGAGAATCACTTGACTAGAACAAGGATCAGCAAACGTTTTCTAGGAGGCGCCAGACAGTACCTATTTCAGGCTTTGTGGGCTATTTAGTCTCTTTGATAACAATGTTGCCTTTGTAATATAAAAACAACCACAGATGATACATAAATGAATGAGTGTGGTATGTGTCCATAAAACCTTACTGATGGATACTGGCATTTGAATTTCATCAAATTTTCATGCGAAGACACATGAGTCTTCTGCTGATTACTTTCGGCCATTTAAAAATGTACAAACAATTCTTAGCTTAGGAGCCATAGAAAAACTGGCAGCCAGCTGGATTTCGCCTGCAGGCTTCAGTTTGCTGACCCCAGGACAAGAGGATCCACTCAGCCAAGCAGATACAGTCAGGGAGAAATGCCCAGTGGTTTACTGTGGACTTATGAAAGTAGGTTGTAAGTCACGGATTAATAGAGAAATATTGAAAGTCCCAGATAGTGTACGTGAGTAGCTTCTCTAGGTATGTTTTCCCTTTGCCTAAAAATGTCTGACACACTATTTTTAGGTTATGTGTTCTTTGCATCTTTCTATACCCAGCATATACAAATTCTAACATCAAGAGTTCCGTGCATTCCTAAACATATGCTGCTTAGAAACATAAGGTGGATTTTAATGTTCTTTCTCCATCTTAGAATTATAATAATTGGAATGAAAATGAAATTGTAGCATCTTTGTGATTTTCATGCTGGTTTTCCATTTATGAAATTTTATTCCCACCCTTTTAATGTATCCACTGATTTACATGCTACCTAACGTATCTACAATGTCTGGTTGATAATATCCACAAAGAGGCCAGTTAAAAATGCTAGCACATTCAAGATAAGACTTTATAAATATCAAAGAACAGGAAATCTGTTCTGTAATTAATGACTCCCGATTTAGGATGTGCAGATTGAGACATTATGTTCTCGTAAACTAGCAGAATGGATCTTGTCTATTATAGGTGTACTTCTTCTTCATGAAAATGTACTTCTCATTACTGGGTGGGGGGGGATACATTTAATGCTAAAGCAGGCACTGAACCAGCAGGCTCTTTAAAAGAAAAAAAAATAGAAACTTTCAGGATTAAAATGCATCCGTGGCAGTTCATCATGCATAGTTTCTTCTTTCGATCCAGAAAACAGTATCTCCATTAGGCATTCAGTTTTTGTTGAGATATCGATCGCTTGGACACATTTTCAAACTCACTTACTTCATAATTCTTCTCACTAACTTAACTGACATCACGGGCACCTAAGGCTTCCGAAAATGTTGTTTAAGTAAAAATGCTGCCGCCACAACAGCTGAAAATGAGTTTTCCTGCCACACGATTCATCTCTGCTTGGGGAGAAAGCCGGGAGTCAAACCCTCTCACCTTTTCCTAATTTCGGAATCCACGATAATCTGCCTCTTCTTTTGGGGAGGTGGTGGCGGGAGCTCCTCCTGGGCATGCTTTACCAGGACCTGTTCCCTCGTGGTCACCATAGTTACTGTTTCCATTACAGTTGTCTGCGTTAGTGATGGCTGAGCGGTGGCCACAGCCTGCGAGACCTGTGAGAGGCATTAAAATAGAGGTCAGACACTACTGGAAAGACTTCAGTACAGACTGCTCGGAGTGGTAAAGGGAAATAAAGAAACTGTTCCTGTTTGTTGGTAAACTGACCTTCAGAATAAAACAGCACTGCAGTGAACTCACATCAAACTGTTTTGTCTAACTCATGTCAACGGAAATCACCAAGGAAGGTAATCGCAAAAGCAGAAGTAAACTTAGGGCCTCCTCAACTTATTAGCCAAGCGATGGGAAATAAGGGGGGCCAAGGAGAAAAACCTAGGGTGTCATTCCGACATTTAAATAGACAGACTGTTTAAAGTGTTTACGACAAGTTAAATGTTACTAAGGTGCCTCAGCGCCGATCCAATCATCTGGCACACCGTGAATGTTAATTAAGTAGCTTGTGGAATGCACCTTTGATGGTCACACACAGTGATTACTGATGGGTCTATGCATTTTGAAACAAAAGTATTGGAACCTCATAATAAATGACTTTTTACTCAAGTTAGTGAAATGCCCTTTAAAAACTACAATGAACGGTTAACATAAAGTGCCTATTCTTATTTGTTATAATTGAGTGAATATGTTGAAATGTTTGAGTTCCCCGAGTTAGCACTAAAGACTCTTCTTGGTTTAAAAACACACAAACTTTCTGTCCAGACAAGTCAGTCACGTAATAGTGAAATGCCTGCCTTCCTTTCTTAACCAGCAATCCTCTCGCAGGCCTCCTCAAGCTAAGAGAACTGCAAAGTTGCCTCTCTGGATGTTAACCATCACCCTTCCGGCAAAACAAATTACTTCACATGATCTATTTTCAAGGAGACCAAAACGGACCTGTACTGGATCCACTTATAGGTACTTAGAGAATCTGGCTGGGGCCATAATTAGTTTAATTGATTTTCCTGAACTTGCCAAGAGATACGGAAAGGGCCTGTGGCAACCTCCCTGCCTCATATCCGATGACTGATTCCTCCAATGAGAGGAAATCAGAAAAGCCTCGGGATCTTCGCATTTTTGGTTCCCAAGCAGGCAGTGGGCAGCAATGGAGTCCCCCGTTGTGATGTCCTGTGGACAAAGTGCTTTTAACAAATGCATTTTAAAAATGATACACTTTGTGCAAGCCGCATCCTTACATATGGGAAGGCCTTAGGCACTTACATTTTGGTGCCCTAAATAACTTTTTTTAAGAGGACATTATGAGATGCTGAGTTTCTACATGTGCCAAGTGCAAGTTTTATCTTCCCTAAGATGTCCATAGATGCATAACTGAGAATTAATCACTTCACTTCAAAGAATAATTATGTAGTCCATGGACAAGTTATGCCAAATGAAAGCAGAAAGTACCATAGGTGGTTTTTTTTTAATGATTAAAATATAACTTGAAATTTAAATTGCACTCAACGCAAAATTATCATTACATGATCAAATTTAGTTTACCATTAATCAAAAATAAAATGCAGTTTTGAAGTAGGATTCCAAGAGCGTTTCATTTTTTAACCATGTGCAAACTTTCTTGCATTCAATGCTGGATTGAAGAGAATATTGTTTCAAATTTCCAATTATATATGTGCAGGCACGACAATGCAGAGATTCTGAAAATGCAAAGCTGTGTTTTGCAGTTATTTCTAATGTTGCGGGACATCTGTGCTCCTGAATATTTGGCTATGGAATTGATTTCTGTACTTTTTTATTTTCTTATTGACACCTATTATGAATTTGGATAGCTGTGCCCATGGAGAACAAAGGAAAACAGCAACGTGACATATGATGAAATTGCATTTCAGAATATAGCAAACTTTATAAGAAAGAAAAAGATCATCTTTTTAAATAAAATAGCAAGACATGAATCTGTAATGTTTCCATACTATATTCATTACAATACTATAATTGAAGATAGTGCTTCATTTCCTTTGGGATGAATAAGAAAATGACTCTGCATCAACCCTCTAAATATATAGGGTATAATTGTGTTATCTATAACAAATCAATAATTACTTTCCATACTCACTCCATATAATAAGAATCAAAAAGAACCTTGGCTAGTGTGGCTCAGTGGATTGAGCATGGGCCTGTGAACCAAAAGGTCGCTAGTTCAATGACTGGTTGCATGTTCCCAGTCAGGGCACATGCCTGGGTTGTAGGCCAGGGCCCCAGTAGGGGGTGCACAAGAGACAACTACACATTGAATTCTCTCCCTTTCTTTCTGCCTCCCTTCCCCTCTCTCTGAAAAAAAAAATAATAATACTTTTTTTAAAAGAATAAAGAAAAAACTGGTGATGTACTAAATTTCCTCATGGCTTTTCTTGATCATAAACACTTAATTATATGTTAGAACCATTAAAAATACGTGGCACCAAATTTTCCAATTGCCAAAGATCTACACACCTAGTGGAAGCCTGCCTTACTATCACTTCATACACTTAACATTTGTTTTGAGCCCTGGCTGGGGTGGCTCAGTGAATTTAGCATGGGCTGTGAACCAAAGGGTCACTGGTTTGATTCCCAGTCAGGGCACATGCCTGAGTTGCGGGCCCCAGTCGGGGATGCATGAGAAGCAACCACACACTGATATTTCTCTACCTCTCTTTCTCCTTCCTTTCCCCTCTCTCTAAAAATACATAAATAAAATCTTTAAAACCATTTTTGGTTTGAACTCTGGGCCAGCACAGAATAAGCTGAGAATGGTTTCTGCCTGATGGTCTTGAAGATCTGAGGCTTGATCATCATGGCCCTGATGAATCTGATCTGCAAGCTCCATAATAAACACCAGGTATCTGCTACAATTACATGTAATCTGACTGGTGGTCCAAGTCCTAGATTTCCTGCTTTAGGCGGCATACTCAGTTACAGCAATCTACAATTCTGTAAGCTGCTTGGCAGCTGAATCGCAATGTTTCAATTAAACTCCCACATGTATTGAATATGTATCATTACAGAACATTCATAAATGAATACGATGGAATCTCTGTTTGGGGGGATCTTACAGGGTAGTAATGAAGGTGACAACTGCATAAACAATTGTGCGATAAGGTGAGTGCCACAAAAAAAAAAGTTAAATCTGCAACATAATTGCAACTGTTGAACACATAGCAGTCAAGAAAATTCCTTTTTAAATGTTGCAAAAACAAATTTTCCTCAGCCAGTATCTTAACATATAATTTATTTTGATGCTAAGGGCTGCACATAACATTTATCCCTGTTCATAAGGTCATTTATAACAGTAAAATACTGGAAACAGTCTAATGTCAGGAGGTGGTAGTTTAAATAAATTATAGTACATGCATGTAATAAAGCACTGCACATGTTTCAAATATTTTTAAATGTCACTGGAAATTGTGTCCATTATAGTAGTGAATAAGAAACACAGGATATAAACATTGGTGGTTATTTTGGGCAGAGAAAGCACAGACAATTTCTATTGTGCACTCTGTATTTCTGTATTCTTTGTATTTTCCAGTGTTCTACAATAAAACATTTTCCCCAAAATGTTGCTTTTGTAAGTAGAGAACAATTTCAAATTCTTTTTCTAAATTGTTGTTTTAAGTCTATCATTCCTATGTATCTTTGTATAATTCTGTCATCCAAACACATTAAAATTAGGGCAACTCAACATCTGAAAAGAATGACTTAACTGCCTTCACTAAAATGTTGAGTAGCACAAGGTCAAAATTAGAATATACTATATTTGCACTATAAATTCTTACCCAGCCTCCATTTTGATTATGAGTATACTGAAAACTGCTTTGCAATGGCCTCACTAAAATATATTTGTTCTTAAAATAGTGTTCCCTTGATCTGTCAATTAATTAGCCCACTAAAAATGGGAAAGAGTTAGCTTAACATTGCTTGTCTTTGGCCCTAGAAGCTGGTTGCTCTTACAGTGATGGAAAGTTAGGCCCATGAGCCAGGTTCTACAATTCTCACACTCCCAGTCCACACTATTTGGGGCAGATTAGATACTATCTCAGAGCTTTGACTTATTTTCTTCATATGTAAAATAGCAATGAAAACACATGTCTAGCCCTGGCCAGGTGGCTCAGTTGGTTGGGGCACTGTCCCACACACCAAAAGGTTACAAGTTCGATTCCCAGTCAGGGCACATGCCTAGGTTGCAGGATCCATTTCCAGTCTGGGAGTATAGGAGAGGCAACCAATTGATGTTTCTCTCTCAATCAATGCTTCTCTCTCTTTTATTCTCTCTCTCCCTCTCCCCCCTCCCTCTCTAAGATCAATAAAAATATCTTCAGGTGAGGATTAAAAAAAACACACACACAAATCGTTCACAGGTGTGCCAAATATGGCCAGCTTCATGAGTGTGCAACTTACGTCAGCACCCAGGGCCCCTCACTCAGAAAGACTCCACTCTTGGTTTCAGACTCTGCCGTCACCTCTTGAGATTCTTACTAATGTCCGAATGAGAAGTGTTTGCATTCGGCACTGGGCCCATGAGTTATGTCGGCAGTCCGGCTTGTAAGAATTCAGCTATGTGAGGTCTGAACAGTTAAGTGCTCTCCTGATACACATTGGTAATAACCACGATCTCTTCTACATGTTCAGAGAAAATTCAGGAATGTTTTTAATACTGAATTTTCTAACTCCTGAGGTTATGTGGGCTAATTTCCAAATGTTACACATTCCCATTGGGAGAAAACCCGGGGAAGTACCTGCGCAGCCTTTGATGGCTCTGGGGTCTACGTCTTCTTGCCCACAGATTGTATAATGCTGTTAAGTCTGGACAAACCAAACTGCTCTCGGACAAGAAAATTCTTTCTCACTGTCTTCTCTTTCATTTGCTTCAAAACACACAGTTTGAAGGGGAAGTATATGCACATTTAAGTGTATTTGCAGAATATAAAAAGGCACACGATGAAAGGAACCATTGCTTTTCCATCACTGCCTGCAGTTTTGTAGGGACAACTCATTGTATTCCCACCTGTTCTTACATTTCAAATTAACTTCCTTGGTGCTGATATTTTTCTTTTATTTCTGGCCTATATTCTTGGCTGTGTCTTTTAATTTTCTATTGAATTATTTAAATATTCCTGCCCTACTGAATTCCTTGGGGTTAAAGATTTCTACTTCTTGCCTTGTAAGATAGTCCACTACTTGAACATTTAAAGGAACTGATGAAAAGATATTCGATGATTGGAAAAAATAGAGATTCAGTTTATAAAGAATTAGTTACTTAATTGTCTTATTATCATTAAAATCTTAAAACTTATAAAAATGGCTACTAATTCTGGGGCTCTCTGCATGTCCCAGGCATTCTACAAGTGCCTTGCATTCATTATCTTACTTAAAATACTTATGAATAGTGCACGTAGTGAAGTTTTAACAAGTGGTAGCTGTGATTACCTCACAATGACCCTAAGAGTATTCCCATTTTAGGGGTGAGAGGTAAAATTTGAGGCAGATACAACTGGTCAGTGGCAGAGCAGGGCTGTAATGCAAGTCCGATCATTCCTTCATCCAGTTCTTAGTAGGCATGCTCACTTGCTGCTCTTCTGAATGTTGATTTTCCTTTCAGCAGCGTAGCTGGGTGAGTGCGTGTTTGTATGTATGTACAGGCAGAAGAAGACTGAAAACGCATACAATGACATCATCTTTTAATGCCGCCCAGCTCTTGATAAACTATAATTAAATCTGCACTAATTCAATCAAATGAAAGACGCCTTTTCAAAATTTCATCAGCTTGACAACTGTGGATCAATGTTCTTTGCTGTGTTGTTCACATGTACATAACCTTATAGTGGTCATTGATTTTTTTAATAGGTATGGAGGCACTGAAATCCCACAGTGTAAAACATTGTGTATGATCAAAACAACAGCTTCAGCTGAGAATTGGTAGCCAGGCTTAAAATGATCTCCACGGCCACGAAGGCTCAAGTACCTGATGGTGGAAGGATTTGCAACGCTAAGCAACAGAAGTAACTTAGAAGCCGAACTTTATGATAAACCAAGGGTAAAGGACCAGGGGCTCACAAAGGAAGCTGAGTTATCAATCAAAACGCTATAAAATGCTCTGTCTCAGGAGTGAGTACAGAGAATTTGCCAAAGCTCAGTACAGCGTACAAGGAGAGCTACACCTCATGACAGTGGCTTGGTGACAGAATTTTCCTATGAACTGCTATCCTGTTTTGACACTGGTAATAGGGCTGTCTAACTTCGTAAATAGATACTGACATTTGGGAACATGAGGACAATCGGAGCCAATGTTCAAAAGACACCATAAAGGAAGTCCTTCTCCTCTTTGAAATATTATATGATAATTAAGGAGGCTTCCTCTACAAAGGCGTCTGTTCGATTTTCTGTATGCATTTTGTCCCTCAGTTCAAATTAGCTTTTGTACACATGGACAGAGAGAGGTGATGCATGCAGGCTTCAGGGGTCCTATTAAACATAGCATTTGAGCAACTGTGTGAGTTAACGGCATCTGAAAAGATTCAAGAAGCAATCTTTTCTTTCTGCTGCATAGAATTCCATTGTGTAAATGTACCATAGTTTTTTGATCCATTCATTTACTGATGGGCACCTAGGTTGCTTCTAGCACTTGGCTATTGTAAATTGTGCTGCTATAACATTGGGGTGCATAGGTTCTTTTGGATTGGTGTTTCAGGGTTCTTAGGATATAATCCTCGCAGTGGAATTGCTGGGTCAAAAGGCAGATCCATTTTTAGTTTTCTGAGGAAATTCCACACTGTTTTCCACAGTGGTTGTACCAGTCTGCTGGAAAGCATTATGCTCAGTGAAATAAGCCAGGTGGTGAAAGACAAATACCATATGATCTCACCTTTAACAGGAACCTAATCAACAAAAGAAAGAAACAAGCAAAACATAACCAAAGACACTGAAATAGAGAACAGGCTGACAGTGTTCAGAGGGGAGAGGGGAGGGAATTTCAAGGGGAAAGGGGAAGGGTTTACAGGAACAAGTATAAAGGACACATGGACAAAAACTAGGGGCGGGTGGAAATGGCAGGGAGCTGTGGAGGGCTGGGTGGGTGGGCTGGGACAGGAGTAAAAGATAGAAAGTTGTACTTGAACAATAATTAAAATAAAATTATTTTTTAAAAAAGAAGCAATCTTTTTTTTCCTGGTCCACCTCACCTTCCTCTACATGCCATCTGATGCGAAGTAATAAAAACACATTTTGGAACTAGGGACGCAGATTATCAAGCATACATTTAGGAAAAGAACTTGTATTTTTCCTTCTGTGTTATTTCATTTACTGTCAGTAGATAACAGATGTATCGTATAGATGCTGAGTATTTTATCTTCAGGGGATTTTAATTACATACTTATGGTGAGTGAAATGTAATCATTGCAGACGTCCGTCTTGTTGAATAGGAAGAGGATTTTGTTTTCATCATCTTCCAGCTGACTCTGAGACGGATACAGCAGAGACAGTTGGAACCTCTTCACTAAATGCTCCAGAATTGTATATAAAATTTCAAGAGAAACATATCACAGACATTTGAGACTGGAAGGACACTGTAGAGATCTTCTCGGCCCAAACTTTTCATTTTACAAATAAGGAATGAGAAGTTCCAACAGCTAACCCAGCTGTGGTCTCCTAAATGTTCAGTGCCTACAGCATTTTATGTTGTTGTTGATAATGAATTTACAATGTAAAATCGAGTGCGCTGATACGCAAGGTCCCATCTCAGACACCTACGGTAGTTGGTGGTTGCAAAAGGATATGGTTATACTTTCCAAAATTACTTGAGTTATAACCCAAAATGTTCTAATAAAACCTTTAACCTAAGCAATAGTGAAAAGATGTTCTAAAACTCAAGATGGTTACTCCGTGAATTTCAATAAAGACAGAAACCTAAAATAAGGCAGAGAATTTTATTTGAATTCTAGGTTTTAGAAAACCATTTAACTTTTTTTTTTAATTGGCAGTGGGCTGATGAGGTTTGGAAAGCTTTCAGGAAAGTATGAAAGGGATGTCAATTGAAAGGCATTAGAGTATTTTTAATTAAAATCATTGGCCAAAAAAGGCAAACCAATTATAACTATTTCAGGTATCAATAGGGCTACAAAATAACACATTGAGAATGGGGAAAGAGAGAATATGCACGTAAAATATTTCATAGAAAGTAAAAACAGGATCTCTAAAAAGTGAGAATAAACTCAGAAAAGAGAGCCAAAGAAATGTTCATCTTAATAATGTTTATCTCTCTATTTGTATTTCTCATATTATAAAGAAACACTGGCTTATTATCTCCAAATGTGTATTACGTTGTACCCATGTCTGGCAAGAGTTTGAAAACTCTCGGCAGGGCACAAGTGATACAGAATGGAAATATACAGACACAATGGTCAGCTTCTCCATGTGTGTGCTTCTATGGACCTAGGCAGACATATATTGCATAAAAATGTACTCTTATGTTCAAGCGTAGGGAATTCTGAGTATATTAATTTTATCTTTGAGATACTTGTGCTCAAAGATGGTCATTAGGAAGATAGCAAAATATTCATGAGATGGGAATAAGATCTATGGACTGGGGTGAGTCATAGAATGTTCCTTATTCCTGGCAAAGAAGATCATTTACTCTGTTAAAGAATCACGAACCTATGGGACTCCTGGCCTTATCTAGATAGCTATAGTCTTACAACTAAATGCCTGATGCCAAGTTTAATATAAATGACCACAATAAATCATAAAGCATATGAATAATGTAATTTATAGACTCACTAAACAGCATGTCTTTCCACTGTATATATGATTTCAGTTAAATGAGGGGAAAATGATATTTCAAATCACTTAAAATATATTTAACCTTAAAGGATGAACTATAATGAATTTTTCACTATCTTACTTCCTAAGTAGTATAATCAAGATAAAAAAGTATGTTCCCCACGGTCACAGTATTTAAAAAAGAAAAAAAACCCTGTCAATTTCAACAGGCACATTTATAAAAAAACAAGAAGGAAACACAGGTTCAGTTGAATATTTAAGTAAGTCAATCCAGGGTATATTTCATTTGCTCTTTTTCTCTTGTTTTAAGTATCCACATAGCCAGGATTACTATTCTTTCTAACTTTCAGAAACAGAAAGCATTTGTATTCTGTTAGGCTGCTTTCTCATCAATTTAAGCACCCTCTGCGTGTGTCCAGGTGTTATTCCAGCCAACCCTGGCTTTGAAATCCAGGACAGCAGCCCTCTCTGTTGATTTTTTTTTTTCTTTCACACTTTGATCTCTGACCATGCTACCATTTTAATCTGACACTCAGGACAGAAAATCAATGGCTTTTTAAGTTATAAGATACTATTCCTTGGCTCACTTTCTGTCCTTTTAATCACTCTTTCCCTGAGTAGTTACATTTTTGTTTTCCTAAGAGCCTCTGACCCCCACCCCCCCACCAATGATTTGGATCAGACCTAGGATGGTCCATTTGTGGGGAAAGCCAATGAGCAGAAACCGAACCGAGCTTATAGTAAAATGACAGCAAGCTCACAAGCATTAACAACCACACCCAAAACAAAAACAAAAAACAACTAAGCAAACAACTAGAACAGGAACAGAACCACAGAAATGGAGATCACATGGAGGGATAGCAGCAGGGGAGTGGGAGGAGGAGAGGGGGAAAAGGTACAGAGAATAAGTAGCATAGATGGCAGGTAGAAAATAGACAGAGGGAGGGCAAGAATAGTATGGGAAATGTAGAAGCTAAAGAACTTATGACACATGGACATGAACTAAGGGGGGGAAAGTAGGTGGGAGAGGGTGTGCAGGGTGGAGGGGAGTGAAGGGGAGAAATGGGACAACTGTAATAGCATAATCAATAAAATATATTTTAAAAAGAGAGAAGGTCAAGCTTAGGCTGCTAGGAAGCAACTTGCCTAACACAAAGTCCGTTTATCTGCTTTCGGTCTTATAGAGAATGTACAACTGTTTGAAAATGAAAAATAAAATAATCCTGGTGAACCACACTAAGCCCTCCAGGCTCATTAGGGAGTAACTCTCACACACCCACGGCACCTTTTCCCCCTCAAAATGCTTTCATGCCCATGGCTTTATTTTCTCCTCCTCACATGCCACGGAGCAGAGCCGATGTGTGTTGTCGTGTATGTGGCGCATCCTTTTATGAATAACTGCACACATCAGAGCTAGTCCTGGTAGTATGTACAGAGTTTGAAAATTTCAAAACTAAGAGGGTACATTGCCCTGGCTGGTGGTCTCATAACTTCTAGGCCATTAAAAACAAGCCTTTAAATTTGTTTTTGTTTCCTAACTAGCAAAAGAAATTCATAACGTTTTGATGAAGTGCTCCAGCTGCTTCAGAAAGCAGTGTAAGCCCAAGGAAATGAGCACATTTCAACTCGGCACGGCTGCAGAGGTCTCGCTCTCCGCATTTCAGGCCGCCGAGTGGAGAACCAGCATGTGGGGCCTGGCTCATATTTTGTTACCTTGCTCATTCAGTGTTTATAAAAAGATATGGTCAGCAAACTATATCCAAGACTGCATGCAGGTGACTGGCCTGCGGAATGAGATTATCTGAGTACAGAGCCCTGGATTATGCGTGTTAGTCGGCTTCCCAGTTGATTATTATACAGAGTCAAGTTTGAAAACCACTGCACATGATGCGGGTGAGGGGGAATGTGACCTACTACTAGGTTACATCTTCATAAACATATTCCTTTGCAGGAATGCATTTCGGAACAACTTTATCGAATAGTGCTATTGTTTCATAACATGGTAATAAGTCATCTTCCAGCAGCAATAATCCATGAAATCAATGGGTGCGTACTAGAAGGAAAGGGGGGCTGAAGATAAAAGGGGGGAATAAATGGTGAAGGAAGGAGACTTGACTTCGGGGGGTGGTGAACACACAATACAGTGTACAGATGATGTATTGTAGAATTGTACAGCTGAAACCCCTCATTTTATTAACCAATGTCACCCCCAAAATTCAGTACATCCAAAACTACAAAAAAAGTATCACATTTTGTAATGCCTCACATATTTATTACATAGATGCCAATACTACTACGAAGTAACCATGGCTAGGTCACACATAATGAGAGGAATCATGTTTTGGTAGTAAAATCAGTATCGGATCAAGTAACTGCTAAAAATGTTCAATGGAAAACAAATGGACTCTTTTTTTATTGCCCAGTGATTGCAGGGGAAATGACTGCAATTTATATGCCTTCCAATGTTTAAGTTTAAGTAGGAATTTCATTTTAAAAGGAAGCTTGAACTGTGATTGAAAATTATGTATTTTGACTGATCCTATCTCCCTAAATTATATTTCTAGAAGCAATACTTCAAACTTCATTTATTCATCTCTCAACAAACATTTCCTAAGTGCTATTTATCAGATGTCAAGTCTCAAGAAAACAAATTCCCTGCCCTGTCTCACGACACGGGAGATATATGCCTAAAGCTATTGAGCGTGCTCATTGCTGTAACAGAGATGTATGCCTGGTGTACTGTGCTATGGCTTGTGACCAGCTAGTAAAAGTTTGTGTCTATAATGCAAAACTCTATGGCAGAATACATTAAATACTGTTATACGCAGTGTTCATATTCTGAATGACTGCCTTGCCCATGATTGCACCACCTGACGACATCAGAGAAGTACCGTATTTTTGGACTATAAGATGCACCCCTCTCCCCGCCCCCCATGCCTCCAAATTTGGGAGGAAAATGCAGTGGCAACCCTGCTCCTGCCTCCTGTGACCCCGCTCCACCACTGCCCCCCTCCCCACAGCGAGCCAGAAAAGCTACATTGGGACTATAAGACGTATCCCCCTTTCTTCCCCAGTTTGGGGAGGATGGTGCGTCTTATAGTCTGAAAAATACGGGTAAGTTTCCACTTAAAAAATTATCCCATTTGCTATAAATTACCAAGATTTTAAAAATTCTTAACATAGAAGCACATTAGAATACTCCAAGGGTAACTCAGATGTTTTCCTGAATCTTCAGCCATTACGTGTTAAGCGTAACTAAGCCACGTTCATGATTTTACACGATTTTACACATCAACAATCCATGGCAGAAGATTCAATGCTCGGATTCTCACTTGTGCACATACAAAGAGGGCATCAGTGAAACCGCAGGATCCGTTCCCTAGGCTGCTGCTATCCCAAACTTTCCTTGGACAATTTCCATCCTCATGGTTCTACAGGTCTTTGATTCGGGGTTAGATATTTTTTAAGGATTTTATTCATTTACTTGTTTTGGAGAGGGGAGAGGAGGAAGGGAGAGAAACATCAATGTGCGGTTGCCTCCAGTATGCCCCCTACGGGGGACCTGGCCTGCAACCCAGGCATGTGCTCTAGACTGGGAATTGAACCAGTGACCCTGTGATTCAAAGGCCGGCCCTCAATCCACTGAGCCACACCAGCCAGGGCTGATTTGGGGTTAGACTGATGGCACAGTTCCCTAGTCTTCTGTCCAACTGCTGTAAGGCACTCAGATCCCCATTCCTGCTGAAGTGGGAGGTTTTGCACTCTACGGCAGTCATTAGTTCATTCAGACATCACTCAGTCCTCCACCCCTCCCACATTCTCCAATATCGAAACCACCATGACAGCCACATTTTTATTCAACTAAATACCTAGCAAGGACTAACCCAATGGCATGGAGGAGGATGGTAGTGCTTTCCTAATGCATTAGATTTCAAAAATCTCAAGGAACATTTATTGTATTGTAGGATAATTAGTATCACTAACCTGTGCTGAACTCTTTTCAAGTTTTTGGACTAAATTATCCCAGCGCTGGGCAAAGTTGTCCAGCCACGCCTCCATCTTCTGGGTTACTGCCGTGTTTTTCAGTGTTGCAAGAAGATCTTGGTTAAGTGAGCAGAGTTTGTCCATGGTTTGCTTTTTCTTTTCGAGATCAGTTTTCAAAACCTTTATTTAAAAAAAAAAAAAAAGGAAGAACAAAGAATAAGCCTAGCCTACATTTTATAAAACACTACAGTTCAACTTGATTTTTGCATGGATTTTCTCATTTGCATAGATAAGAAAAGACTAATCATGCGGGCAAAGGACCAAGAGCCCATAAAAATATAAGTAGAAAATTAAAATCCCAGTAAGTCAAATGCAAAATAAACACCTAGGAGAGGAAATTAAAAGGTACCTTAAAGTATTTGAGGAGCTGCCAAGTAAAAAAGTAGCCTTTCTTCAAAAGGCAAAAGAGAGGTCAACATATGCAAATTACTTTTTAACATTTATCGGAAGAGTGGAAGTCAAGGCTCTTCAATGTTCGTGAATTTCCCCTTAATTTCTGGTAGAATCAGTGAAATACCACATGCCGGGAGTACCAAAGAGAAGATGGTTAATCTAGTCGATCAGCACAGCTAAAAAGCCTTTCCATTCTGAAATACTGAAATTATCTGGATAAATTTGCAACATTACTTACTCCTGCGTTTTCTACATTGTTTTCATTATTGGGATATAAAAACCTTGTTATGAAGTTTACTGCCTTTTAAATATTTTAGCAACTGGTTTTTCAATTATTCTTGGCTGTTTGCGTAATTACCTTCTGAAACTAACTTTAGAGTCCATTAAGAAACCGAACTAAGTGGCTGAGTATGGCACAAATCCTTTGGGATGACTTTGTGTGCTTTCAAACTATGTATGTGTTTTATGAAGTCATCGTTATACCATTCTCATTTCCAAAGTTCTCCAGAGTTCTGGAGGATCACACAAGCCCTTGGGCCCATGGGGAATGAATAAACAAAGTGGCATGTGTGAAATCAGTAAATCAGGGCAGCTGATTCCTTCCCTTTATCCATTAACTTCACCCTGCACTTCGGGAAATCCAATTTCCAGCCAAATACTTCTCCCTGGCATAACTTGTGAACACAGAAGAAGAGGAAAGAAAGGAGAAAATTATTTGATGGCCTCTTTCCATTCCCCACTGGGTGGGAGCAAGTACAATGAACAGAAAGAAAATGAGCTTCGAGACCTGTCTCTCCAAAACAAATGCAAATTTATTGAAGAACAACTACCATTACATATGGCGAAGCAAAGCTCATGAAACAGATGCACCGAATGCTTGTGAACTGAAGTGTCATCAACATGGAGAAATCAATGCAACCCCCTCCCTGCAAAGGACATTTTCTGGTACCTCATTTGAACACGCCAACTGCATTTATAGCTCTGAATGACAGAATGCTCTGGCATCTCCTTCAATGAGTTCATCCTTTATTCAGAGTCTACTTCACCTGATGTATCTTACATTGCACTCTTACTGCATGCCATTTTAAAAGAATAAATGCAAAGGTTTGGAGTTCATTTCTAAGTTTTCCTCAATAATTGTTTTCTTTCCCACTAACTATGGAAGAATGCAATAGTCCGAAATATGAGTTAAGATATGTGAGTTGAATTCGAATCAAATGAAACTCTTAGCAACGGGTTTTATACATTGATTTTGTTCATTTGATTCATATGTTAGCTTTCCTTCCATTACATTTAAGTGCATACTTGGACCAGTAGTAAACCAAAAGCTTACGCTATCTGCCTAGAGACGAAACCCAAATTTAAATTGCAATGTAGACTCCTCCAACTTTTTACGGTGTCTCATTTTCCTTTATTAATTTTTGGCATGCGTTTCTTTTTTATAAGCCATCTCAAGTTCTTTTTGGAAAAAAAGCATGGCAGAAATAAAAGCATACATTTAAAAACAGAAAGACGTAAACACAATATTCTTTGGCTTACTGTCTCAGAGCTTAAGGAGCAATTTTAAATAGCTATATGTGTAAAGCTAAGGGGCGTATCCATTATTTAAACTAAATATGTAATGAGTTGGAAGCATTTCAGACGAGAGTCTGAGAGTTACGTTTAAAGAACAGGAAACCATTTGCACTGGAAATTTATAGGTAACCTCATGTTACCTAAACAGGTTTTCATAGATGATCTATAAAACTAATCAGACTCCCAACGAGATTTAGCGGCAACTGAAACAAAGCCTCGTGTGCTAATAATGCATTACACCAAACAAAGAAGCATTTGGGGAGATTACAAAAATAAAGGGGAAAGTTGCCATTAAATACATTTAAGGAAAATACACTCATGGCAAAGTAAAAACAGCCTTATTATGAAATTGTTGAACTATGGAATCAATATATTTTTACCTAAATCTCTAGCTAGTAAATTCTAGATATGTGCTTTTGTAAATGGTGATGGCAGGTTGGTTGTTTTACCATATTTGTTTTCTTCTCTTTGTTCTAGATTGACGACACTCTCTCTTTCTCTGTCCCTCTCCCTCTCTCTGGAGATTATATACATCTGTCTCTCTCTCTCTCTCCATACACACACACACACACACACACACACACACACACACATTTATATAGAAATATTACTATACTATATTACTATTGTTATAAATGTAATAACATTACATATTAAATATTATATTTATACAAATTTAATACTATATATTAAATATTATGTATATATCCATATAAAATCTCTCAATTCCCAAAGGACTCTCCTACCATAACCAACAGAGGGAGAAAGAAGACAGGAAATCTATGGCGGCACCAGATACATCAAACAATAGTAACCAATTACCTCCTCCCATCTGTTCTTGGATATCAATGCTTTTCAGTGTGGGCATGTTAAATAACTATAATTTAACTGCTACTAATTTTTCCAGTATAAAAAAGAATCTTTCTGCCTATGAAAACTGGATCATAGGTCTCTGAGTGCCAAAAAATCAAGAGCTCTATAAGAAAACTCAGGAGGCAAAGAGAAACTCCAGAAAACTTGTATGAGGCAGAGGTCAGTTAGGACCTTAAAAAAAATCTTGAAGAAAGAAGAAATATAGTTTATTTTCATTGAGCAAGGCACCCGTATCTACCTCCAAGGGAGGCAGGCAGGTACGGCTGATAAATCAGATGGGGCCACCAGTGGAGGCAGACCAGAGACAGCTAAGCTTCTGGAGAAGACAGAACAGACCTAAGCTGGCCAAGGGTAGATGATGTGAAGTGAAAACTGGAAGGTACACTTACAAATGGCCCAGGAAATCTCCACCCCCCCACCCCACCCCACCATTTTTATCACAAGTATGCTTCAGGGAGAAACGCCAAGACAATTTCTCTTTCATGGCAAAACTGATTTCTGAATCTATTTTATGTGTAGTTACTTACCTATATGTGAGAAGGACTCCAATGTATTCAAGTAACCTGTTGTTCTACTTAGCTAGACTGATCCATTATGAGGGTTTTCAACTTGAGGGAACATCAGAATCCCCTGGAGGGCTTGTTGAAATGCAGATTGGTGAGCCCTCCTTCCAGAGTTTCTGACTCAATGGGGCTGGGCTGTGGCCTGAGGATCTGCATTCCTAACAAGTCCCTGGGTGACGCTGATGCTGCTCATCTGGGAATCACATTTCGGGAACCATGGACTCTATTTGGATGAGTTCGTTGAGGGTTAGAACAGGAACTAAGATCAAGGTAGCAAGTCCTGGTGAAACAGCACCATGACTGGGGACTTGATGAGATCCCATATGCATTCTGTCTGTTCCATTTGACCCCGCAGTCCCCTGAGTGTCTGCATTCTACAGGACTCCTGTAGCGCCTGCGCATTACACTGTCTTGGATGGCCAAGCTCCCCTGGGCTGACCTTCCCTGGCTATAGGAGACCATTCTGCATGTCATGGGCCCAGACAGGACCCTCACCCAAAGATAGGTTCTCCTGTGGGGAATCAGGCCTGCACTGTACCTAGGCTGCTTTGAGACTTGCTTTTGCTAAAACTCCCTCACCCTGAATTGAGGCAGTAAGCATTTACTGCATATCTTTAAAGTAACTTCCTAAAATCTATGCTAAACCTTCCAAGGATGAGTGTAACCAGTTCAACCACTTTCCCCTTTGCATTTGCAAATATCCTTCTTCTCTGATGTGATTAGCGGCATCCTCTCCTTTGTTTTCTCTAAAAGGTAACCATCTAAAGTGAACCTCTGCCTAGTAAATGAGGACCATCATGTAATGTGCCCAGAAAATCAATAAAAGCTTGTCAAGGCAAGGGTTGGGGTGCTCTCCCCTTGAGAGAGTGGCTGTGCTATCCCTTTTCCATGTGAATTTGTCTCGTGTCTCATCCATAATACCGCGGACCCCATGAGCTGGGGACCGCGTCTCCTGGCAACCACCAGAGAAGTGTGCAGTCCTTCACGCACCCTGCACACTTCCCTAGGGACGTGGCTCTGGTAGATCTGGGCCTTCCCTCGACAGCCTACATCTTCCTGTGAGTCCTAGAATTCCCCTAATAAAAGCCACTGTTTCTTCTTTCCCTTTCCTTTTATCCTTTTCAACAAACAAAGCTTGAGTTTTAGCCATGAAAAAAACAGACCTACGGAATTTGGGTGAAATGACAGATCGATAGAAAATGAGACACTTGACTGCTCATCTCCCGCCTCAAATAAAAAGTAGGAGAAGAATCCCCTGGGTTATTAGTGATAATATTTCCAACAAATTATACTGATTTTAAATAAAAGAGCACATGGTACCTATACCAAGGTATATAGTAGGAAGTGGTGGCAGATGGCGCCTGTTTTGGGTCTCAGATTGTGACATATTTTAATGAACATTAAATTCTTATTCACTGCCTGAGTCAGCAGGGGAATTTTACCTCAAATTCGAGACCAGCTGTCAGGTTTTGTTAATTGGCTTAAACTATTAAACGGTAAGATTTATCCATAACATATTTTCACTTTGTTCACAAGTAAGGTGACATAATTTGAATTTTAATCATATTGGAAAATTATTGAGACTTTGCTAAGAGAGCATCTTCACGGCTCTGAGGCTAATAAAGTTCTTTACACACAAAAATGTCAACACAGTGGCATGATTGTTCAAAGCGACAGTTCTCCACTACGGTTAGTTTTTGTCAAGGAATCAAATGATGTGAGGAGTTTGGAAAAAGCTTCGAAAGTGTGGACCTGAGTCTCGATGTCTTGCTGCTCATTTTAACTTGGCTACTAATGTTCTGTGACACCTTATACACAGACCATGCGATTTTTCCTGGGCCTCAATTTCCTCTTTTGAAATAACCTTGTCTCTTTCCTCCTTTTACACCCACTGATACTTTATATTAGTTCTTTGAATTGGTCTCCTTATTACAGAAAGTCTCACTGCCAAAGAATATTCCAAAATTGCCAATATGATTGTTACCGAACTCTCAATGGCTTCTTATCAGCTGCAGAACAAAACTACAAATATATCACTGACATTTTTGCATTCTGTTTATATATATAAATTTTTTGGAAACCTCTGTTTAATCATATCATCGCTCAAGAAAGCATACATTCTTTGAGAAATGATTTCTTATCAATGACAAGCTAGTTTGTAATAATCAGCACTATATAAGTTAATTTATTTTAAATTAAAAGCCTAAAGATGTGTAACTATGGAACAAAAAAATGTATGAAACAAATACGTATTTAACAAATTTAACAGGGGAAATTTATCTAAGAATAGCTTTTTAAGTAAATGATTTAATTATTTCAAACTATAATATATAACGTCAGTAGAGAGATGAATAGAATCCTTTAGGTAAGATTATGAAACATTATTTAAAACAGGCCTTCGTTTTATATTAGAGTTGACATCAAGTTGGCACTTAATAGAACTGACCCATCAAAAGTCAAAAAGAAATCCTAACTATGTGATATTTTACTTGAAAAATAAAGCTTACTATTAGATTGGCCTCCCTTTACTAGAAAACAGTAAGATTCACAGTGAAAGTGAAGTTTCACAGATCTTTTTCAATACTGTTAGGGTTCAGCTCAAACTGCAGCGTCTCAATGAAGCCTCCCTCGATGACCTCTGTACTGCCAAAGTCCTCTTATTTCTCTACACACAGGCACTTATCATCAATGACACTGGTTTGTTTTCATGTTTCTTTCTTGTTTCCCAAACTAGGGTAAAAGCCCGTTATATGTGAGGATAATGATCTCTTGTACTCCTCATGATTCTCAGAGAATCTACTTAGGTCTATTACTTTAGAAAGGTACTGTTTAGAACTTTATGCAATATTCCCATCTACTTCTTAGTGTTAACTTTGATAAATGGTAACTGAAGTCCTATCTCAGGTAGGCTATAGCTTGTCAAGAGTACCACTTTGTTTGAGAAAACAAGGTTCAACATCTATCTGTATCTCATGGAATGTGTGTTTGTATCCCTCCGAACTTCTGACATTGAAGGCTTTGAGGAGGAGGGGCTGTGGGCAGGTATAATTAGGCTTAGTTGAGGCCATGAGAGTAGAGCCCCAAAGATGGAATTAGTGGTCTTTTAAGAAAAGGAAGAGGCACCACAATCTCCACCATGTGGGGATACAGCAAAAAGGTGCCACTGTGTGGAAGCCAGACAAAGGGCCTCACCGAAAGGCCAGCAGGTCGATCGTGGACTTCCCAGCCCCCAGAACTGTGAAAACCAAATGTCTATTGTTTAGGGCACCCGGTCTATGACATTTTGTTATAGCAGCCTGAGCTAAGACACTATAGATTTGCCTATTTCAATTAAGAAATGTAACAATGTGATAATATTTAAATACACTGATCTGAACAAGAAGGATAAACATTCGGTTTTAAGATCGGAGGAACAGAGTGACAAAGTAATGGTGTTAACATCAACTATTGGGTTTAAAAGAAAACAACCAAAAAAGCTTTAGAAAAAAATACATACAGCCAGTTTTTGAAGGCTTGCTAACATCTCACTTTGATCCTTAAAGCCACTTGTGTGAATCTTGCTCAATGTATCTTCTCTTTCCGAAAGCCACGTACTAAAAAGGCACTGAAAGAAATCAAATAATTCCCCGAAAGAGAATCATTATTAAAGTCGATCACCACAGTTCGTCATTTATTCATTTAACATCTCTCCATGTCTCTCCCTGGTACAATTTCCCCCACATGACTTGCCTGTTCTTCAGTAAAACGTTGCCATTTTAGAAGGATGTCTTGGAGAAGCACCCAGCGGTCTTCAGTCCACCGACAAATGTTTGCCCACCGATCTCCCAGGACCTGAAAAAGACATGACCCACGATGACATCAGCAGATAATTCATCGTGAACTGAATTCCATTCAAAGGGGCAGAAATGACTTAAGAAAGCATCAAATTTGCAGTCTCCTACGTCTACTAGGAGTAGTGAAGCATGCCCTTCCTGCTTCTGTGGAGAACGGATAAGCGCTGCCTCTTTAGCTTGCCTGGCATTATTCCCCTCACTCGCCTTACAGTGAAAAGCAAAGGCATGTATGACAAGTCTGAAGCAGTTATCATACCACTATTTGAAATGTCTCCACAGTAAAAGTAAGCTAGCAAAGACATAAATACTGAATTAAAGATGATTTTGAATCCATGATATGTAAAAAAAAATGTGTATCTTTCTTAGGTCAGAAAATAAACCCTGGAGAATAAATCCTGTTAAATAAAACACCTAACCATGCCCTTATTTGGAGTGATGCTGTATAATTAGGGTTGTTTAGATCCTGATTGTAGAAGAAAACCATTAGTGACAAATTATATCCACATGTGGATTTTCACAATTATCTGGATTATCATTACAAAGCTTTTAAAATGACTATTTGTATCTCTAAACTATTCTAGTGAGATAATTGTAATATCCCCTGAATATTAACTGCCAGATCTTTAGCCTATCACTAATATCTTTGTGTGCATGCTATTGTAATGTATAATATAAACAAGGCATCAATAGTTTTTAGAGAAAGAAATATATATGTTATAATATGCTTTCTGTGCAAAAGAAATGCTTTATGACAAAAATATATTATTTATTTCAACTCCATTATGATGCACTTCAGATCCTAAAATATCAACTCATTTTGACTTTCTCATAAATAAGAGAATTATTTCCCCATACCTATTGGATCTTTAAAACTAGAGGGATGGTAACTAGATATAGCACAGTAATCATTTTGTAGTGTACAGAAAGATCAAATTATTATGTTGTGCATCAAAAACTAATATATACCAATCCCACCTCAATAAAAATAATAAAATTAAATGGCTTTATACAATGAAAAAAAACCCTGAAATATCTCAATGTATGGGCATGACTTGCTCTGTATAGAATTACCGGTTGAAGAAAAACACTTGTAACATATTTTTTACAAACAGATTTGGCATCTAAAATAAACCTCATCATGACTTCTACCTTACTTGATGCTACCTGTTTGGATGGATCCACCTAGAAGATATTAATATGATTCAAATAATACAACTGTAATTAGCATCACAACAAAAATCCATCTCTTTCTAGGTGGCTTGGAGACCCACCTAATGTTTCAAAAATTTGTTTAATCTACTATGTTTTCCAAAACGGAGTCCTGTCCATGAGTAAGGAGTAGGTAATGGGCATTTTACTACAGTATTAAAGTGACCGTGTATTCATATGCAACTAATTCAGTCACATTGAGTTTTCAGTTTTTCTTAAGCAGTATCAAAAATCATACTGCTTTTGGCATAATATAACTGATTTTCATGTTGTTGTTTTTTTTAATAATTTCACTCTCTACTCCTCTTCCATTACATTAGTTCATGGCAGAAGTCACAGCACTGACATAGTGATCCAAGATATCCACAGGAAATGTGCTATCGTAAATCAATGAATCCTACCATAGTAGCCATTCAATTATTACTAGCTGGTAGTTGGGATTTTTTTTTCTAAAAGATAATAGAAGTTCTTTTTGTGAACTGCTAATAGTCATGTCAGTTTGCATCAGGTAAAATGGCATGTAATATATCTATTAATGGATTAGTTGTGAAAAAAAATTTTGCTTCAAATATAGAAAAATCTTACCCCTTAGCCATAAAGTACACCATCTGCCTGATTTGGTGATAAAATATAAAAGAGCAAATTGCAGCATGTTTTTGCAACCCTTCAACCCCGGTGGAGCTGGGAGTCAAAGGGGAAAGGGATAAATTGAAACTGTAGCATCATCTTTATAGAAGAAAATGAACTGACACTTCAAAACAGATACAGCATCTGCTCACTGGTACTATAAGGCACACAAATGTAGCGTCCACTGACGCCGCATCTGAGGTTTTTAATCCCACAGATGGATGTTTACGATTTATTTATTTGTGGAGAACATACTATAAAACAAATCCCCCCAAATGTACAGACACTAAATTGCTCAAGATTTTTAAATTTATAGAAATTCTAAAATGTATTAATACAACCCACGCTAATTTTTTTCAGTATATGAATGAGGTACACCTAACTACTAAATATTCTTTTATGTATGAAGTCATCATAGTTAAAACAACTATTTTAAGAATGCTAATAAATGTTCTTTGTATTCAAAACATTATAATGGATAATTCTGGTGATTCATGGAGCAGGTGTATAATTCAGCCAATATTTAATTTAACTTATAGTTAATTACAGTCTCCAATTCATTTATTCATAAACCATGAATTTATATTAATAGCAAACATTAACTGAACACATATTGTATGCCCCCAAATTAACAGAACTGAGATGTTATAGACTGAACTGTGTTTCCCTAAAATTCATATGCTGAAGCCCTGCCCACCTTTAATCCAGAATGTGACTGTATTAGGAAATAGGGCCTTTAAGTTAAAATGAGGCTCTCAGGGTGGGCTCGAATCCAGTATGACAGGCATCTTTATAGGAAGAAAGTAGGACACACAGAGACCCCAGGGATGTACACACACAGGTGAGAAACCCCTTGAGGACACAGCAAGAAGGCGGCCATCTGCAAGGCAAGGAGAGAGGCCTCAGAAGAAACCAAACCTGCTGACCCCTTGACCTTTGACTTCTGGCCTCCCAAACTGTGAGACAATGAATTCTGTTGTTTAAGCCACCCAGCCTGTGGTATTTCATGATGGTATTTTGTACAACTCATAAAAAGGACATATTTAAGAGAGGCTGATTCCATGGCATTACAAAATGTATCACATAACTGAAATTGTTTCAAGTCAAGATATACTTACAGTGGGGACATTTTCAATTAGCAGATTAAAGTTAATAAAACCGTTCAAAAAGGGTAGTTGTGAAATCACTAATTGTGATTTAATTGTGACTCAACTTCCCAAATACAAATACATTATCACTGTGCTATTTTGTTTTATGTGGGAAAGATAAAAGTGTCCAGCGTCAAACAACTTGGAATCAAATCTTAGGTAGGGCAATTACTTAAATTACTAATGTGTCTGTGTCTTTTCAAATTGCAAAAACACTATAAATATATAATTTTCTTACAATAATTATGGCAATTTCTGAGGGACAGGTAATACTTTCCAAACACATCCCAACGAAATGAAGTGACTTTTTCAGGAAACTCATGGCTAAATTATTTATCCTTTCCCAAAGAAAATAAACATACCAACCCCTTAAAGAACTGCTACAAATACAAAACAAGATTATGTATGGGAGAGCAATTTTAATTTGAAGCAAATTATATAAGTATTGGTGGTTATTTACATTTTGCTTAATTATAGTATTTCTGTCAAATCTTCCAAGAACCACAAAGGGTCATGCAATTTACTCACTGTAGAAAGGTACTTATTAAATCTTCACAAATAGATGTTGAAGTTTCAATTACATTCTTCTTTAAAGATTTCCAACACAAGAGAGCACACATATCTTTTAGAAACACATTACACTGCTTAAACCCACCTTACTAGGAAAACTCTCAATGAACTGCATCTAAATCACTTGTGTTATTATGTGGCCATGGTGCTTTTTACTAATCTCAGTAAAATGAGATAAGTGAATCAGAAATTGCTTGCTTGTAAGCCGTACATGTCTGCCCACAGGTAGATTTTTTGTAACGCCGTATGCACAAATATAAATAGGTGTACATAGTGCTTGCACTTAATAGAATTATTTATTTATTGCTTAGAAATATGGGCCCCAATTTAAATTACACCAGATGGAGCTAAGAAATGGGAGCGTCATCAGCCTGCTCTTTCATCACTCAAAGATGCTGGTTCTTTTCATTGCTTAGAGGGATGTAAGCAAATCGTTACATAAGTATAAGGAATTGAATTGAGTGGGATTGAGAGGAAGCTAAGTAACTTTTTGAAAGAGTCACTATATTAGGATTGGAAACCTCTTCCCTAGAGAAAAACATTAGTGTGTTTTTCTGAGTTTCCATTTAAGAACCCCTTAAGGGTTTGCAAAATAATGCATATTTTTAAAGCCAGGTAAACAACACATGCAAATAAAAATGAATTATAGTATCTCATGAAGGGGTGAGAAGAAATTAATTTTTATTTATGTCCTAATTTTGTTTCAGCAGTAAAAGAAGCTGAAGGTCAGCGCACTTACTCTTAACCCATTTTCACGGGCTAAATCACAAGTCCATTATCATCTATGCTCAGATTTGCAATGGGGAGGCTTTTTCTCTCCCATTTAATTCACATCTCACATTGTTATACACGCCAAGGACATTTCTCATCTGCATTCCTTTGTTTAGTTCAGTTTGTTTTTCAAAGCCAATGTAAAAAAATGGCTATCCAAAGAACATTTGGATAAAGGCAATGAGGAATATCTGACAAGCCCAGGAGGTAAAACTTAAGTACCTTGACCCTTGAATTTATTGAAGGCAGGGATAGACCATGATAGCTAAACTGTGCCCAACAAGAACAGCGTTAAGGGAGAAAGTGTTCCCAGGAGTACATCCACTAAGGAAGAAGCGATTATGTGCCACGGCCCACACAATGCGGCAGCAAGTGGGATTTATAAGCGAGGGAGATAACAAGCAACCTATCTCATTTGATTGCATATTGCAGTTTAAGACCCTAGAATATGCTTCCCAGCTAAATGAATTTTATGTGTAATGAGGCTTCTGAAAAAAATCACTTATTTCTTGATTTTTCTTTCTTACTTTATAAAAAACTGTACAGTTCAAAAGGATAAGCGACTTAATCTTACTAATGGGGAAATAGAAAAAATATCAAATAACTCATTGGAAGAAGTAAGAGAACACCCATTATGAAGCTAGAAACAGGGCACAGTACTAGTGACTAAATGGTTAGCCAAGTCCATGGTTCTCTGCAATTCTGCATGTTTTCACAAACTATTAACTGAAGCAGAATACAACAAAATGGCATGCCTTATACCTTCACCATCTACTACTTGGTCCAGGGTGGAAAACCTCCGGGGTGGTTAAATGTATTAGCTAACAAACATTGATTGGAAGTTTCTCTGAAAAGATTGTTCTGCTGAGGTTTAAATAGTGCTGTAATAGGAACCTAATCAACAAAACAAACAAACAAGTAAAACATAACCAAAGACACTGAAATTGAGAGCAGGCTGACAGTGACCAGAGGGGAGAGAGGAGGGAATTTCAGGGGAAAGGGGGAAGGGTTTGCAGGGGCCATTATAGAGGACACATAGACAAAAAACAGGGCAGGGGGGGTGGAGTCAAGGAGAGAGGGAGGTGGGGGGGCTAGGGGTTTGGGCTGGGGTGAGGGGAAAAGGCAGAAAACTGTACTTGAACAATTTTTAAAAAATGTGAGACAGAATTAAAATTAAATAATGCTGTAGTAAGTCTTGAATGACCTCAAGGAATTCATGACTGTCACTATGGAAGGTGCAGTTTACAGATGAGGAAATTGACAAGCAATGAGTGGCTTGGCTATGACCACAGAGGTCGCTGGACTGAGTACCTGGGACTTATCCTCAGAGCCATCTGGCTATAGGCCCTATACTCTTTCATGATGCCATTCACTTAGTAGACCACACAAGATTTATATATATGTATCTCACTGTGGCTGAGTACCATACGAGTACACGGTCACTTTAATACTATAGTAAAATGCCCATTACCTACTCCTTACTCATGGACAGGACTCCGTTTTGGAAAACACAGTAAACAAATTTTTGAAACATTAGATGGGTCTCCAAGCCACCTAGAAAGAGATGGATTTTTTGTTGTGATGCTAATTACAGTTGTATTATTTAAATCATATATTAATATCTTCTAGGTGGATCCATCCAAACAGGTAGCATCAAGTAAGGTAGAAGTCATGATGAGGTTTATTTTAGATGCCAAATCTGTTTGTAAAAAAATATAAGTTACAAATGTTTTCCTTCAGGCTGTAATTCTATACAAAGTAATACTTATATGCCTTGTAATTTCTGCTGCAAAACCTACAGTGAGACGTACAGATGCCGAATCCGTTTTTGAGCCATTTCACATTAAATATGCCAAAAGTTTGACTAGATTTAACCAAATAGTTTTATCTAACCCACTTGACAAGGCTTTGAAGCCTAATGTGATCATTTAATCTAAAGGCATTTTTGACATTAGAACTCTATGTGTTTGAAATATTAAACACAAATCAGGAAATACACTCCCAGATCAAGAACGTGTGCTCTTTCCAAGGACTTATCTTTTAGAGGGTAAACATGCCGGCCTGATTCGCTAATGAAATTCTGCCTTGGTGATTATGCTAAAAATATACTGAACTTTTTAACTTGAAGAGGCATGTTCTTCCATACTGTTACAGTCAGTTCCATATATTATTTATTTGTATGAGTTCATAAAGTGCTAATCAATAAATCTAGAAAGGCTGTGCTGTTGCTGTTAGTATTTGTGGCTATTATTTAATGTTCTGTGGCAGCTTAATAAACTTTGTACTCTCCAGCTCCCACCAGTCTATTCAGTTGGGATACGAGAAAACACAGAGAAAACACAGAGCAAGCACCCTAAGGAGCATCCCAGAATGACGGCATTCTTCCCAGCATTCATCGCATTCCCAGGAACCCTCTGCTAGCTTGAGGTTTTACTGCCCTTTACTGTTTTATGCCTTCTACCTCTGGACTTCTTGAGGGGGACTTCTCACCGTGTGCTTCGTATGTCTTGTTGAGTAGTACATAAATTTCCCACAGTCTATAAACGTCTCAAAGCTGAATACCACCACTGTGGTAATCAACATGACTCTTTCCTCCCAAGTATTGCCTTAGAAACTTGTTCTTCCTTCTTCTTCATTAAATAACTGCATACCGGTGTTTCTGGTAACAGCAGAGCTATTTATGGTGAATTTGAAGACCTCTAGGAGGTGAGAGGCACATGGAAAATCCTGTCCTCTGTACATCAAGGTCTAGACCTTTAATACTTATAACGGGCATTGCCACAGAGCAGAATCTATGGATCGGCTCACCCGCTACACATCACTAGGCTTAAAGTGCAGATGGCCTGAATCCGTGTCCCAGATTTACTGTTGCCTAACTTGCTAATATGTATCAGGAAACTCTCAGATCTTGCTATTACTTAGTTTTCCCATTAGTGAAATGGAGATCACAGTGCTTGGTCTCATACTCTCCAAGCTAGGTCACTGCTGGTCAGACAGAGGTCAACAAATGCAAAAATGCTCCGAAAACTGTGACGAATTATAGAGAAGCTTGTGATTGGTAAGGATTTCAAGATGAAGTGATGGAAAATCAGTTTTGTTTCCAGATGTAATAAATCTAGAGCACGATAGAATTTTAATACAGAATACAGTAAAACATTTCAGCACGACGCTAAAATTACTAGGTATTCATATGTCGCCTATAGTCTCTTAAGACTCACATTTTGCACAGGAGTTGCAAATCTTTGACTTTTACATTTTTAAACCAGGAGTATGCTTCAATATGCACCTATTTGTAATCAAATGAGCGAAGAACATATATTCCTTGATGCTTCACTCTAACTGTTGGCCTTGGAATATTCCAGCTATCATAAATCACCAAGGCTAATGTCCATACAGAAGAACACGCACAGAAGAATCTAGGAGCAAGGGGATGTGGAGTGATGGGGACTGAAGCTAAACGGAGAGCGCACGCTAGAGAGGGAAAAGCTACTTAACTCCTACTGAGGTTAATATGCAAGAGAACGGGCCAAGGGTCATTCGCTCACGTGCTTTTTCCAAGGAGGCTAGAAATTCATTGTTGTTAATAGAATATCTTCTTAATTTCAAACACTGATAGAAATATCATTAAATACTACGTGGACAGAATAGAACTTTACATGACTGTCATTTTAGGGGTAATAGACAAACTCCTAGAAAGATACACACTAGTCAAAGTGACCAAAAATGGACATTGGAGACAGAATTAAGAAATGAAAGTCTAAAATAGAAGGTCTTATGTCTATTAAACACATTAAATCTTTTATTGAAAAAAAATTCCCCATATAGAGAATTCCAGGCACAAAATGGCAGGTTCCCAAGCCTGCAGAATCAGATGCTTCAACCTAGCAAGCATATTACAAGAAAGAAAAAGAGTAGGCCACTCTCTTCCATGGACACAATGGGAGAATTCTATATCAAATGTTAGCAAATGTTAGCAAAGAAATCTAGCAACAAATAAAAAGAATTATACATGTCATCCACATTTGCTTTATCTCAGGAATGCAAGGCTATTTTAATATTAGGAAATGAAGCAATGTGATTTTACATATTAACAGAATAAAGGAGGAAACGAATAGGATCATTTCAAGTGATACTGACAAATAGGTTTAATATAATTCAGCCTCAGTAAGAGCAAAACCTCTTAGAACACTAGGAATAAAAAGGCGTCTACAACAAACCTGCAGGAAACATCACACTTTATGGTGATTTAGTAAAAGCCTCACCTCTGAGACCTGAAATGTGAGATATCAACAACAATCTCATTTCCTTGAGTACACAGCACAATGAGGCAAGAAAAATTAATAAAATGAACAATAATTGGAAAGGGAGAATGAAAACTGTAATGGCTTATAAGTAACCTGTATTTGTACACCTGACTGATGCTACAGATAAACTATTCAAATTCATAAGTAAATTTAGCATGGTCTCCAGATACAAGGCCGAAGAACAACAATCAAGTTGTATTTCTCCATAGCAGTAATGGACAAACAGGAAATGAAAATTTATAAAATACCATTTTCGACATCAGCAAAAACGTCAAATACCTAAGAACGGAAGATGCTTATAGGGGACGTCAGGGGAATGGTGGCGTGAGAGATCCCCTTGGTTTCTCCCCTTGAAGTTTCAACAGTTTGAACAGCTAGAATACAACAAAGAATTCCCTGCTCAATGCACAAACACGTCTGAGAGATCCACGCATTGAAACATGGAAAGGTGGACAAGCGGGTGTAAACCAGGGAAGCGAGAAGGGAGTTCACAGGAGCCAAGGATGGATGCAGCCGTGCAGCCTAGAGCTCACTGCAGGGCTCAGCCCAGAGAGGGGAGGAATCCGGTGTGGCTGGCACCCCCTTCAGTTGAAGGAGCAAAGATGTATAATGAGCATTCCTGTAGGAGCGGGCAGTAGGACCTGCGGCTGAGCCCAGTGGCCAGGACAGGATGAAGCACAAAAGTAAGGCCCAGGTTGCCTGGCAATCAGCATTCCAGATGGAGAAACACAGCCATGGAGCCTGGCCGCCTCCCCTTTACCTGCCAGAGCTCACTTCCAGTCACCCTTCATGTCTGGTTGCAGAGCACATTATCAGCCAACCTGGGACTGAGGACAGAAACACTTTTTCCCCTGGGCAAAGGGCACAGTCTTTGTCTCATCCCAGGGTCAGGTGGAGGCCCGGGGAGGATGCTGTGGAGGTCCACTGGTCGCCACTGCTGGGCGGGAAAACTAAGCAACATACTACGACTTCACTAGCTGGTAGGGAAATGCTATTCAAAACTACAGTGTGATTCTACCTTACACCCGTTAGAATGGCTATTATCAACAAGACAGGTAATAACAAGTGATGGACAGGCTGTGGAGAAAAAGGGACCCTCATTCACTGCTGGTAGGAATGTAGACGGGTGCAGCCACTATGGAAAAGAGCATGGCAGTTCCTCAAAAAAATGAGAATAGAGTTACCGTAAGACCCAGCAATCCCTCTTCTGGGTATCTGCCTGAAAAATTTGAAAACATTTATTCACACACATATACACACTTCTATGTTCATTGAGGCAGTATTCATATTGGCTAAAACATGGACGCAACCCATGTGTCCTTCGATGACTGCAGAAAGAAGACGTGGTCCATATATACAATAGAATACTACTCAGCCATAAGACAAGATGAGATACTGCCATTTGTGACAACATGGGTGGACCTTGAGAAAGAATATCGTGCTAAGGAAAGTAAGTCAGCTGGAAAAAGCTAAGGATTGTATGATTTCACTCACACGTGGGATATAAAACTGAAACTCATGGACACAGACAGTAGGGTGGTTACGAGAGGGAAAGGGGTAGGAGGATAGTAATGGGTAAAGGGGGTCAAATATATGGTAACAGGAGATGATCTGTGCGTGGTGGGCGCACAATGCAACATACAGATCATGTATCATAGAAATGTACATTTGAAACCTATGCAATCTTATGAACTGATGTCACCCCAGTAAATGTAATTTTTTAAAAACCTAGCATTAGCCCTGGCTGGTGTGGCTCAGTGGATTTAACCTGGGCCTGTTCAATCCACTGAGCCACACCAGCCAGGGAAAAACTCCTGATCATTAAAAAAGACATCATTAAGGAGTAAAAAGGCAAGGTACCTAGTTAAAAAAGAATATTATAATATAGATCATCAACAAAGGGTAAAAATCTGAAATGCATATGTTAAAATAACTACAACAAATCACTCAGAGATATAGGGATAATCCAATGGAGAAAACGGAAATCTGAAAAAAATGTCTTTCGAATAGCCAGTATACATTTTTAATATGGCTTAACCTCATTAGTCATCAATACATGCAAACAGAAAGAAGAGATGTCTATTATAAGGCCACCATAAAGGTTCAAATTAAAAAGCTGAAATAGCAAATAGAATCTGAAACAATGTGTACCTTTATTCACTACTAATGGGAGTATAAATGTATACATCAACTTTGGAAAATACTTTGTTAATACCTATAAAGATAAATAAATAAATAAATAAATAAATATATCCATCCGACAATCTTGCAATTCCAATCCTAGGTGTGTACTCAATACAAAAGCACACATATATTCACCACAAGATATATAATGTACAATTATTTTCACAGCAGCATTATTCATAGTGGTACCAAACTGAAAACCACCCAAATTCTCTGACCAGTAGCACATATAGTTAAATTGTATATGTACAAAAAAGGAATACTACCAAGAAAATTAATGAAATAATGCTATATGCATCTTAGATGAATCTCAGAAACATAATATTGAATGAAAAAAGTCATTTGCAAAACTACACACACACACGTATGCATACATACATGTATATTACACGATTCCATTTACATTAAGTTAAAAATAAAATATTAGGTATTACAAATCAGGATAGAGCAGGGGTGTCAAACTCATGTTCACCGGGGGCCACATCAGCCTCGCGGCTGTCTTCAAACGGCCGAGTGTAACTTTAGGACTGTATACATGTAACTGCTCCTTAACTAGTGGCAAGGAGCTCAGCGCTGTCACTGTGTAGAAACAAGGTGCCGGGCCGGATAAAACAGGGTGAAAGGCTGGATTCAGCCCACGGGCCTTGTGTTTGCCACCTGTGGGATCGAGGTAACCTTTGAGGAGATGGGAAAAGTTTATGACTATGAAATGGCTTGTTGAGGACTTCTTGATTGCTGATAACATGCTGACTAGGTAACATTACTGGTAACATCTGTGTATCTCAGTGTGCAATTATGGACCAAAAAAAAAAATCTTCAAAAAATTGTGGCCAGAGTGTAAAGTTTAGATTATTCAGAGACCAGAAAGTCCAGAATTCTCTTTAGACCATACTAGAATTAGCATTTATATTCATAAAATATATTATCATTCCAACACACTTGCATTTCATCCTTGTAATAACGTTCTCAAGGACATAGAGTAATTTTCTCCTATGAAATTGCAAGATTAGGAGAATGCCCCGACTGAGGAAAACACAGATCTGGGTACCCGTCCCGGCTCCGCCCCTTGTAGGCTACGTGAACTGGAATTTGACTTCATGATGCAGTGCCTTTTTAATTTGTGAAATAGAGATAGCATTACATACACATATGTATTTTTCTTTGAGAAAATAATAAGCATGCAAAAGCGCTAATAATTATAATCACTGCTCCATAGGCAACAATTGTTGACACTTGGCTTAGTGACATTATTTCCATCACATTTTAAGTTATTTTTGAACATGCTTTGATTACCACGTACAAAGTTAGAAACTAGAGAAAAACATCAAAAATATTTTCATCCATGTTCTTCTTAATAAATCTTCTCTATGTTTAATTCTGGAAGCTTTAATATCCCATAGGCTTTTTTTTTCTCCCCAAGTGATCCCAAAGGGATGTGCTATAAACACTTTTAATTGCATATCCCATTTTCAAGTCATTACAGAAAAGAGGACATTGGAATCTTCTGAACAACTGCCTTTTAGCAGACTCCTTCCACACAACAAAGGCATCAGTATGGTACAGAGATGGTGCAAAAAAGGGAGTGGTCATCACTCCGGAGATCCACCAGCTACACAGAGGACAATTTGAACTGTGTTTCTACATGAAGTAGGATCTTTCAAAGCAGACATGAGAAATCTGAGTATTCTGAGTAATGGAAATAGCAGGTGCAATGACATACTGAGTATCAGAAGCGGGCCGTAGAAACAGAATGGAGGTTGATGGATATGAGAGGCCTAATAGGAGATAAATATTAAGAGACGGGTAGGGGCCAGGTAATAAAAAAAAAAGCATGGGAGGCCTAAGTGATCAGACTCAGTAGAGGATGGCAAATGACTGAGATTTTCAGCAGAGGAGAAACTATATTAAATAGGCTTTTGAGAGTCCACGCTGCCTTTAAATGTGGAAATTGGATTGAAGAGAGGGAAGAATGCAGGCACGGACTTCCAGGGGTAGATAATACGAGCTTTACCTTGAGAAACAGTGACAGGAACAGAGATAAAATAATAAACAGGGGACATTGAAGGAAGGCTGTCACTGATTCCATGCAGAGGGTGCACAGGGGAAAAAAAAGGACGGGTCTAGAATGAGGCCAGGTTTCTGGTATGGCGGCACGGTGATGGGTGACGCAGTAACAGAAGTGGACAGTCAGTGAAGGCAGCGAAGGTACAGGGAAGCAGGGCACAGTAACTTCAGTTTCACCTTGCTGAGCCTGAGCTGCTTTTTAGACTTCGGGGTGGAAATATCCAGCCGTCTATGGGAATGAGGAAACTGGGCTTAGGAAAGATATCTGAGCAGAAGACATCCGGGACTATCACATGCGGCCTATTTTTCAGAGCATACGTTTTTAAAGTAACAGAGAAAATGCCTTCCTTCTTCAACAGACAATACTGCTCACACGTCCTTCATTTTGGCTTCAATTTTTTTCTTAACATTAAATAATCCTAGTTCTATTGGGTCAGTCAAAAAGTTCATTTGGTTTGTTCATAAGATGGCTCTAGTAGTGCTTAGCTGTCTTTTACTTTATTCGAAACCATTTTGATAGACTGCATTGTGGCAGCTGTCCTGCATCAGTGTGCATTAAAAAAAAAAACTTCGCAAATTGGTGAACTTCTGTGTAGCCATCTTAATATTGAACGTGGAAGAAAATATGCAACATTTTCAGCATATTATGCTATATTATTTCAAAAAAGGTAAAAACACAACTGAATCGCAGGAAAGGGTTTGTGCAGTGTATGGAGAAGGTGCTGTGACTGATTGAATCTGTCAAACGTGGTTTGGGAAGTTTCTTGTTGGAGATTTCTCGCTGGGCGATGCTCCATGGTCGGGTAGAGCAGTTGAAGTTGACAGTGATCAAATCGAGACATTAATGAAAACAATCAGCGTTATACCACATGGGAAATAGCAACATACTAAAAATATCCAAATCCATGAAGTTATTGGTAAAGATGAAAAATGTGTCTTTTATTTTATGGAAAAAAACACATGGACATTTTGGTCAACTCAATACAAACATTCTTTAGAGGAAGCCAACATCCTGGGAAAATTCAGCAAAATTAATAAAATATAAAATGTATTCAAACCAGCACTGAACAGAAATATCAATCCTTGTAATCTAGATGCTATATCATGTCCAGAGTTGTAAGAATTTACTAAGAATCTATAGCATCTTGCTTTGATTTAATATCAACCTTGTGCCCAGGAAGCATCTGCCATCTGCTTGCCTCTCTCTCTCCTTCTCTCTCTCTCTCTCTCTCTCTCTCTCTCTCTCTATATATATATATATATATATATATATATATAGCACACATATACATACATATACATGTAAACACACATGCCCATAGAGAGAAAAGATAAATGGAGAAAAATGTATATAAATGAGAATATATAGATATACATGTGTATATATATACATCTAAATACAGTTACATACATAGATATATTCACATAAATGGATGGGAAGTTGAACCTTTCTTATCAAAATCTTAATTTATTTAAAGATACTGCTTTTTATAAACAGCAACATTTCAAACAATAAGCATACCTTTTCTGATTTAAAACCCGAAAGATGAGTATATGGCATGTGCATGTGACATTCTAACTTCACAGGACATTGCTATCAATCTTCTAATGTCACATGGCAGCAGAAATCACCCATTAACCATGCCTGGTCGGGCACAATTTACACAGTCTCCTAGCTAAATCCTGAATGGCTTCTTTCCCCCCAAATTTCTGACACTGCAGTTTAAATGAAGGAGTTGAGTTCTTTTCAGCCCAATTCTCCGGCACACAAATCAGATACCGGGAAGAAATATACTACAACGCAGACATCCCCCACCAACCCACACAGGGACAGAAAGGTCTGCCTCATCCACAATATCACTGGAGGGTTTGTAACATCCTTCATGGAAATTGGATACTGTACTTCATATTCATTCTATTCCATCGGACCGAGCAACTTAATAAATCCACCAGAGAATTTGTCTTAATAATACCACATAATATCTGTACAAATAGTTTAATGTCATCTGACATGAAATTGGTTTGCATGACTTGATTCTAGTCAGCATGTCTGAGCTCTTACAGGCCTTTCTCATCTTAAAAAATTATCCCTCAAATAATTCCAAGTTTATTGACTTCATCAGATGAGCAGGAAAGTCAATATGCGTGCATAGTCTTATGTTTAATAATATGCTTTGAACTTTATTTTCCAGGTAGATCTTCCTCAAAAGATAATGCTTGTCTGTATCCATTTTTTTAAAATATACCTTCAATTCTCCAAAATGGTAGACAGTTATATGACTTTCAGCTCATCTAACAAAATGATCCAAATACCTTTGATATGCCTGAGACACTCCTGGGTCTGTGCACTTGAATACCTTTAATACATCTAGTTGAACACTCAAGTATTAACTTGTATAGAAGAACCCATCTAAAAATAGGACTTTAATAGTGCTGCCTTTTCTCTGCAAAGGGGTTTTTATCAGTGCATCTCCTGTAATCTACGGGCCTAAGCATGTTTCTGATTCTTTTTGAGTAGAAACACCTATCTCCTTCGAACAAAAGGCTTTCCCTAAGCTCCATTTGTTGTCTGTTTTTCAATTTGTCAAATGGAAAAGGCCCCATAGGCCCTGTGCACCTCCAAAATGCCTCCCATACTTTTAGTTTTTGCTCAAATGCCACCTTCTTGACAATGCTTCCCCTGACCACTTCCTGTAAAACTACTCCCTGCCCCAGCCTATTTTTCCCTACGGTTCTTACCATATTTTTCACAGTGTAAAACTTGCTGAATTATGACGATGCCCGCTTAGAATGTAAAGCTTCACAGAGGAATGATTTCTGTTTTGTGCACACTTGACCTCAAAGCTTATAGACTTTCGGCTGGCACCTACTAGGCACTCGATATATATTTCTCAGATGAATAAATGACATATTCTTTTGTCCAGAACACTTTCCTACCCTTTAGTGTTGCCTAATTAGCCTCTACTTCCCTGACCTTCTACAGCAATATAGGTCCTCTAGCAAATTTCATTTTTGTCACACTGAACTCATGGCTGTCATTTTGCATTTGGTTAGTGCAGGCCCAGGAGGGCAGGATCCATGACTGTGGCCCCCACCCCCTCCTCATGGTTGTAGTCCCAGCTGTCCTCCGGGCGGAGAGCTGCTGCTCAAGGTGTGACTTTTGACCCAATAAATTATAGTTCAGTTTAGTATCACACACTAATTCTAATTCTTAGGTACGCCCCTGTTAACCTGCGAAGCCTTGTGTAGCACCACTGTTCTGAACTCATTGTTGTAGCTAAATTGGCCCTTTTCCAGTCCCTCGAGGATAACATGCTCACTTGACATACTAATTCTCCTTCCTAGAAAATTGTGCCCACCTCCACCAATCGCCTTTACATGCGCTTTACATAGCTCCCTCCAACACAGACTGTAGATTCTCACTTAAACATCACCTTCCCGGGGAATCATTTCAGACCTCCAGATTTCAATTGAAATCAAAGTAATTTGCCATCACAAAACCTTGTTGTTTCCCTTCAGAGAAATGCACTGTGCCCATTCCTAAGTATGTGCTCATTTTTGTAAATATCTGATGGATGCCTATTTCTTCCGCTAGCCTGCAGGCACCAGAGAGCAGTCACCAAGCCCAGCCCAGATGACAAGGAATCAGCATTTGATTTCAAAGAGCGTGCCTGAGAAATGGCTACTGTCGTTTCGAGGTTCCAAAGAAAGCAGTCAGTCATAAATTACTCACTCCTGACCCAGGAAGGAAGTGGCAATGACCTTTTTGCTCACTGTTTTACCTGTCACTCAGCACAACCCCAGGACACAGGAAGAACATAACAAGTGCTCATTGAGAAAATGAAACACGGGAAGCAGAATGCTGAGACAGAGATACAGCGATATCCTACGGGACTGAAGACTCTGTACAGATTATCAATCTCAGTTACTTAGCCAAGCTATTCCTCAAAAAAACTATTTATTGTCATCATTGCTTACAAGGTAGACTCTGTCCACTGACATCGTAGGGCCTCTAAAGTTAAGGACAAGTTTCTGGCCAAGCTGAACAGCTGAAAGAACCAAATTAATTTCCCGTAGACTGCACTTTTCAGGATATTATCCTTCATAATCTTTCAGAATCCCTAAGCACATGTTCTGACTTGACTTTGTTTTTCTTCCAACCTTTTCAAATGAAGGCTTCTGTATGTCTTCCAAAGTTAGAGAAAATCTAACTTAGAGCTCACAGAACTAAGTCAACACGTGCAAAGATATTCCATGACCCGTTATTTTTAGAATTCTACGTCAAGATGGTACAGAGCTCATCCCTGTCTTGTGGTACTAAATCAAGGACTTCCTTTCCTAGTTTCCCCTCCATCTGCATCTCTTAACTGAAGGCCACTGGGTATTCACTTGGAGGCTCTACATGGTCCCTCAGCTAACTGAAGCGGAATGGATCAAGGCATCATGGTAACACAGGGCACTGTGGCAGAGAAATGAGTTGCATGGTGGGCATTCGACACTTATCAGACTTTGGGGAATAGCTCTGGGTGAGCAGACCTTGTACTAATAAAACCCCTCAAAGATTCTTGTTGGGTCCCTACCAGTTTTTTTTTTACCCCTTGTATGAAGTTCATGTGCATGTTTCTCCCTGCCAAAACACTTACAATTACTTCTAACAGAATTCCCCTGGGGATATGATAGTCCACGATCTCTAACTTACACATGGGATTCTTATCACACACAGAGGGCATTTGCGTTGCCGTTCAAGTGCCTTCTCTGGTATATCAGTTTATCTGGTTTTTTAGCCTTTATTATCTCTTTTCTCTTCTTTGCCTTTACCAACTGCTCTTCCCTTTCCTTTGAAGAATTAAACTAGGTAAGACAGAACTGGGTTCATTTGCAAAGAACCCAAGAAAAAACCATCCAAACTGCAAAGGCAAATAAGAGCCCAGCATTCCAGGACAATCCACACCAATCATTAAAATAAGGCATCGGATTCAAGCGTTGATTCCTCACGGGCCTGAGGAAACTGATGGAATGAGAAGAAAGAAAAGCTAAAGCGGGGGCTTTCTCAGAACTAGATTCCTTCCAACTCTGCCCTTCCACACACTAGAGTAGATTCTCTACAAGTAAGGTGACCATAGGCAGCTATGTAGACGGAAAGGAGGGTATCGGAAGGGGAAGAGGAGTCGAGGGGGAAGGAAGTTGGGAGGCAGCGGTTAGCATAACTAATTAAGGGGAGAGAGCGGTCATGGACAAGGGGAGATTGAGTTTATGGGAATCAGGGACAGTCAACATATGCATAGCTATTTCAGTAGATGTCTCTGGGTGAAAAAAAAAAAACAGAAAGAAAAGATGAAACATGAAAGCAAGCAGAATAAAATATAGAAGACCATAGCACCACCACTCTTAATCGACCCTTACCTAAGCTCTAACCCAGTCACCTGTCAGTCCTGTGGACTGATTTTCCAGGCATCCTGGCCCCACAGGTGTCTCCTGGGATAATTACATCACAAAGCTAATACTACTAGGCCTGGTGACGGCAAAATGGGTGTTTTTCCATTATTACTTAAACCAGAAATACTCTATGACTTAGAAAAACTTCTACCTTAACGTTTTTGACCAGTCACTCTTTCAACCTGTGTCCTCAGCCTTCTTTGAACTTTTCTGAACATTTCTGAGAAATACTGGACATTAGATTTTTACCACCCATAATTAATGACAGCACTGCTGTATCAGAACTACAGACTTCCTTCAAATGGATATAGCGGGGCCCTGCCACTAGCCCTTTAGCTGGTGGTCATGAGTGTAGGTGTGTGTGTGTGTGTATGTGATATACTTGATTGTACATTCAATGACACATTATAATATCAGGTGTCATAAGCTTTTTTTAGATCTGCAATCCCTGCCATTTCACTCAAACATGAGCAATTAACATGGGTCACTAGTACATATTCAATGCTCAGCCGTAGGAGGAGTTCAACAGTTTTCTCTTTGTCATTTAAGTAATGGCAAGGGAGATGCTGTCACTGGGGACTGGCAGTCTAAAGCAGTAACCTGAGGAAATGACGTTTCACTGGGATTTAAAGACACACACACACAATTCACACAATAAGAGAACAAAATAGAGACGAGGCTTTAAGAAACCGAGGTATAAATTAGGGAAGAGAAACTACATTCAGAACAAGCTTGAGCTGATAACGCTATTTAAATCTTCATTGACTGGATCCTTACACGTGTCTGACTACTGGCCTGTAACTATCACAAAGGAAATGCAGGCATTTTGTGGGTACAATGAACACCTCCAATTTAGTCCGCAGTTGTGTATATATGGGAACGGACATGTCACGTTCAGAACAATAAATTGCATCTGCCCATATTGTTGATGCTTCCGCATATGTATATATGCTTTGTTTGAACTGTTTTAATTTTTTGTGGGAAAACTTTCTCATTCCCAGTGAGGAAGAAAAGATAAAACTCTGACAATACCCACATTCTCCTTTGTTTATATGTCCTGGTCGTGTTTCCTAGGACACAGTTACTATGACTCCGAGCGAATGAGGACTTGAAAGGCTAAGTCTCTGCTCCAACAAAACTTCCAGACGCAAACATCCTGCTACGTCCCTCATCAAAACTGCAACAGAAGGCTTGCAGGAAAGAATACACTTAAGGTGTTCAATTTATGGTAGTTTGATTGAATGTGAAGCTTTGTGGGTGTGCTTTGTGTGTCTGTCCTCAGTCTATAGCTCTAAAGTGGGCATATACTCGGGTAATATTCCTCTGATCAGTTCTCCACTACATAGTATTCAGCTATAATAAGACAACAAATCTGCATTTATATATTACCCCAAAGGCCAGGAAGCTAGTGTGAGCAAACAGCATATAGTTATTGAAAGGGGATGACATACAAATGCGACTTCATCTGAATCCGTTTTAAAAAAAATATCGCACTATAAATATTTGTAATATGCAAATTACATTATAAACTTACTAACTGTTCTCTGCATAGCAATTAATTCTTTTACGTGGCAAATTCCATGTATGAAAGAAAATCCTCTGACCTTAAGTTGCTCTTCCAAAGCAGCAGTGGCACGGTCTCCACTAGCTTCATCGACGACCACCAGCATGTGAGTGAGCGAGTTGACCCGGACTTGTTCCTGCTCTAGGTCTTCTTGAAGCACCTGAAAGATACATTTTTAAAGGAAGTTCAAATTCCTTCCGAAATGAATATCATTTATTTCTGCCTTGTGTTGGGTAATGTGCTTTTGGTTTGCGTTTTAGAATGTTTACGAGTTTATCTGAGCCAAACTGACCATTGCGGGGAAGCAAAACCTCAACAGATTGAGAAAATGCTCTGGAAATGGTAGGTTTGCACCACATTTTATAACATTATAATCGAAAGAGAAGACGTAAGGGGGTCACATGAAATCCACTGGTGATAGACTAGGGAGGCTAGTCTTCCTCCATCTGAGCACGGAAACCTCTGGGTTTGGATAAAAAGGTACAATAATAAACACATACTTCTTTTACACAGGTGGGTGGGTACAGGATAGTAACAGTTGGCAATTAACATGACGACAATGACAATGAGCGGATCTGGGCTCTCTGCTCTGTGTGAGGGTTGTGCCCTAGGGGTCTGGAAAAAGGTTACCTGACATTCCAAGGATATGTTATCAGAGATGCAAAAAGACAATAGAGAGGCTCAGTTAAGGTAAAGATGGACTTTTGTGAGGGGAGATTCTAGGATAGGACATGACTGCCCGCCATGAACTCTTTCATTTAGAAAGCTTTCATTTCAGGCCGTCCTCTGTGGTGACTTCAGGTGCCTGGGATTGTAAGGTCACCACACCAGCCTCCAAAAGGGGAATGTGTGGACCAAAAGGGTAATGCCATTTTTTTAATTAAAACCAGAACCATCCTGCCCTGGCTGGCGTAGCTCAGTGGATTGAGCGTGGGCTGCGAACCAAAGCATCGCAGGTTCGATTCCCAGTCAGGGCACATGCCTGGGTTGCAGGCCACGACCCTCAGCAACCACACATTGATGTTTCTCTCTCTCTCCCTCCCTCCCTTCCCTCTCTAAAAATAAATAAATAAAATCTTAAAAAAAAAACAGAACCATTCTCAGTGAATTTTCAGCTGTGATGCTCAGCAAAATGTGCCCAATTGCTACCATCAATTGATCTCGAAAGTACAGACAGAGCATCCCTTCAGAAAGGCATGGCAGGATGCTCTGCCCCTTCGCCCATCTCCCCTCACTCTTCAAGGACTTGTCTCCTAAAATTACCTGCTGCTTCTGGCATCTTCAGTGTCTCCATCTCTACTGAAGTTCTCCATTATCATCCCAAACAAAACAGACTCTTTAACCAACAAGCCCTCCCTGCTGCTCCCTTAATATGCGTTCCTCTTCACAGAAAACACTGTGCTTTTTAAAGTTCCTCTTTCCCCTTTCCTTACCCTACTATTCTCTTTGTCCCCTGTCCCACTGAAACATCTCTTATGAAGCTTGCCATCAACCTCTGGGGTCCCAAACTGAACAGCCATTTTTTTTATAGCATCTTACTTGACATTTCAATTACTAACCTAATTAGCCACTCATTCATTCTTGCCACCCTCTTCTCCTGAGCTTCAATTAGCCTCCCGCATTCCTAAGTGCTGCTTTTTAACTCCTTTGCTGGTTCCTTCCCCTCTGCTCAACTATAAATCAAGTGCCGCTCCTCTGCCTAGAAACCAGTGCATTTCCAGGACATCAAGAAGGAAAATCAAAACTCTTTAGCTGAAACCCTTTCATGATCTAGCGCCCGCCTACATCTCCAGTCCAACAGCGCCCGTCATTCCTGCTCACTGACACTGTTTTGCGAGCCGCACTGGCCTTCTCTCTCTCTTCCACAAATGTGTCAAGCTATTATTATCTTGTCTGAATTGTTCTTCCTCCATATCTTTAAATAATCTCTCCTTCTCATTCAGAATTCAGTTTATTTAATTTTTTTTCTGTTCGCCACCCCAAGTCAAGTCTCCTTCCGTCGTCCCATTTATCTCCCCTTTACCCTCTTCTACCTCCCCCCACCCTCTTTCCCTCTGGTCATCACCATACTGTTGTCTGTGTCTGTAAGTTTCTCTCTCTCTCTCTTTTTTTTTTTTCTTTGCTTCATCCCTCAGTTTAGGTGCCACCTGCCCAGAGATGCTTTTCGTGGAGATACTCTCTAAATCCGCTCCTTAGTTACTCTCTTTTTCTATCCATTTTTTTTTAACATAACGTCTTCACTACTCAATACTTTCTTATGTATCCATTTGGTCATCTGTTGCTTGTCTCTAATTACTGGAATATAAAGTCCACCAGAACGGAGACATTCTCTGTCCTCCTCACCCCATATTCCAAGCAACTAAGGATCAATAAACATTGGTGAGAAAAATATGTGCAGATGAGTTTGTCCTTTCGGACTGCATGGAGATCACAACCCAATAGATGGGATTAGCATTTTTAACAGTGTAATTACAATCACGCTACCGAGCACAGATAACCGCATAACAGCACTCCAATTGTTGAAAAGTCACAGTATATGCGTTTTGGGTAAACATAAACAGGGGCAAAGAGAGAAATAAATAAAAGGCAAACAGAGGAGAAGCAAGCAGAGAAGGCTGCTCTAGGACCTAGACATTCCGCCTGGGAGCTCCCGTTTCCCCAAGGCCTTCATGATAAACTAATAATCCCAATTATCACTGGGAAATCCTGGAATGAGTATGCAAAGCTTCTAGGCGTCTGTTTGGCTTCTTCGAACATTTTATTATATAATACAATAATATTTTGGGACAGCGCCTGTCATTTTCTGGAAAACCTGCAGCCCTTCCTCGTGAAATAATGATGCTTGGCATCTAGCAGGCTCAGCTTAGTTATTTAAACCCTGTGGCAGGTACAAGGGAAATTATTCGGATGCGCTCCATCACAAACTGGAACGTGTGAGCGTTTTTATCCCAGGACTTTTCTTCTTCAAGCCTAAACATTTCGGAGCACTATAAAATCACTTACTTTCACTTCCTCTCTCTTGATTTTCACGCTACATCTTCAAGTGAAGCAATTTAGAGTAAAATGACTATGCATCTATTTTGTGCACGGAATCTATACGGCCTATCACGCCTTTGACATTCCAGAGCTTACATTGGTTAATAAAGCTGGTTCTGCTGTGAGGCCGAAAATGGAAACATTACCATTCAGAGTTGTCCTTGAAAGTCATGTTGGGTCTGAGATCTTTCTGAGTTATATAAGCCACGCCTGGCAACATTTCAAATGTGTCAGCCAGGAATTTTAAAGATAATAATTACAATAACATTTGGTAGCCAGTATAACATAAGTTGGTTTCTTGAATCTGACCAATTCTTTTGTCCTATCACTCAAGTTATGACAGCATATATAATTACATATATTAAAAACGACTGTAAAATAATACTCGACCATTCATTCAATGTTTACAAGTGAATCGTTCTTTTTACTGTTTTAATATATTTTAGCAAAAAAACTTGAGCGTTGCTTGATCCATGAAACGCTGATTTCCACACTCAGATTGAGTCTTTTTAAAGCGTATGTGACAAAATGTATTATTAATTTTCTCCAACACTTGGATTTCTGGGTTTGTTTTGCTTATCTACTTGTTTTATAATCAGAAACTGCACTCTCGATGTGTAGATCCAGCGTTGACACGTCATGCTTTTGCAGCGGTGCAAAAGTCCCACTCAAGCCAGCTGAGCCCTGATTGCTTTAACCAAACGCCAGAACTCTGCGGGCGTGTATTGAGGACAGGGAGAAGCTCTCCATAGTGGCTGGATACGTAAAGAGAGCACGGCTCTGGGGCAGATTAGCATAAACTCTATTTCTGCTATCTCTTTTCTCTTCTACAACTTTTCCAAATTATATCTCTTCGTTTGCTCCTAATCAGGGATGAAAATTTTAACAAAAGGTTAAACTGACCTTTCTGAGCTTACTCAGTAGCTGTTAAGACAGAAGCTACTACAACATTTTCATCATATTTCCTACGTTCCCAGACCCTGACTATGGAAATATGTATTAATGAATATGATAGCGTTAGTTCGCCACCCCCATACCAGCAAGATACCAAACACTATAAAATACCCAAGGTCCAGAGTTCATTTTTACAAAAGGCTTATTTTTAGAAGGGGCAAAATTGTCACACATGAAAAGGTGGGTCAAAAAGTTAAATTTGCCTGCCAACTGATGTATCCATAAATAAGTGCCGTGATCATTAGTGCAAAGTATACCTTCCTGCTTCCTTCTTTGAGAAAACATGAATTCTCAAGACTACTAATTTTTAAAATACATTAAAGTTTCTTAAAACCATTTTAGGATTATTTTCTAAATAAACATTTAATTCTTATGGATTTGAAGTTCTCTTAGCTAGATTGATACAATGGAAATTTACAGTTGATGTGCTAATTAAGCCTGAAATATAAGCCAAATTATTCCAAATACAAATGAACCCCCAGAGAAGTACACTAAAACTTTTGCATATCACGCAATAATACATTCACATTAAAATGTTGTAATATATGACTGTGAAGTTTTTTCTTTTTGAAAAGCATATAGATTATTTACACACACACATATATATACACTAGGCATTTATTATGTATGTGTTGCCATTATTGTTACACTTACCAGATTTATTAAAAATCTGGCATGCTCCTAATTAAATTTCTAATACTGTTATTAGATATATAAAAACGTCAGCGATGTTTGTTCTCTAATGTCAACTAAGAATCTTTCCTTCCCTTATGACAAAACAAAGGCCAAAAGTGAACTTTAACATGAGAATCGCTTAGATACGACAACCTCAGACTTTGTTATACCTCTGTAAATAATTCTAGTTTTTATAAATTATCCTCTAGTAAAAGCACCTGACTGAATGTGTCATTCCCTTAGTGCGTATTCGCAATGTTATGATTTCCAAATGACTTTCCCTTCTAGTTCCTTCAAATGTCATCAGTGAAACTGAATCCTTCTTGTTATGACCCATGTCAAGTTGGTTTTCAAACACCGGCTTAAGACAACCACTGGACCAAGAGTCACCTCGGTGTTTACTTCAGACATGCGCTATGATACTGTGACTTTCTTAGCCCACAAGTGACTCAATAAGGGCAGGGAAACATGTAAGGCTAGGGAATTACTGAATTTAATGTTTATAAGAGGTAAAGGGCAAGAATTTATAGGAAAGGAGAGTAATAAAAAACACAAACAAGGGCACATCTCCTGTAAGCTCCATAGGAGGGCTCACAGTAGTTCCCTTGGCCATAGTGTATGCTCAGCAACATGGAACAGGAAAGGGCAGGGGCTGCCTAGGCCCATAGTTTATTGTGTTACTCCTTCTACTTCAATGAATAACCAGCAGGAAATTGCCACACTTGCAGGTCCTACACACACACACACACCCCTAGAAACAACACAAATCATGGGTTCTTCCCTGATTGGTGTGGCTCAGTGGATTGAGTGGTGGCCTGTGAACCAAAGAGTTGCCAGTTCGATTCCCAGTCAGGGCACATGCCTGGGTTGCAGGCCAGGTCCCCAGGGCGTGCCAGAGGCAACCACACATTGATGTTTCCCTCCCTCTCTTTCTCCCTCCCTTCTTCTCTCTCTAAAAATAAATAAGTAAAATCTTTCAAAAAAACAAATCACGGATCCTTCATGGATTCTAAGGCTATCTACTGCTTCTCACATGTCACTTTAAATTAATATAATTACAACATTGTTTAAGAAAATATTAAGTTTAGGTATTTTGTAGTATTTTAGCTTAGTCCAACAAATGCACACAAAAGGAAAGACTAATGAGCACAGATGTTGTATCCAATATTAAATTTCCAAAAAAAAAAAAACATCTTAAGAAACCAGAAGGGATTCTGGGAACATGGGATAACTCTAACATCTAGGAAAGGAGTATCTTGGCAAATGCATCTCAGGACAAAACAAAGAAATTCCCTAGGTATTTATGAACAATTCGCTAAATATAATACATCTGGATGAGAACTGATTTTATCTGCAAATAAAAGAGTCCTGGCTAAATCAGAAAGTTTCACAGTTTCTTAGGAAACGATGGGGAGGTAGACAATTTATCATTCACTTTACGTCTTCTCTTATTGGCCACTCTTACTTCCTTCTTTGCGTCACGTCTGCAGGTGCTCGGTCCTCTACCCGCTGCTCCACTGAATGAAGTGATCCAAAAATGGCTCGCCCTTTCATTGTCAGTCCAATACTCACTTTGCTAAGCCTCACTGGTCACAGCATTGTCTAGTTCCCCAGGAAGGTCTATTTACAGTACATCATTTTGTTGTGCATTTGCAGAACATTTTAAATAAGCTTCCTCAACGGGTGCTCCTAGAAGAGCTTTTATTTTTGATGCCCACTTCAATGTGATTGCATAGTTATTAGCCTGTATATGAGAACCTATTGTTTTTCATCTTTTTTAAAAATAAATGTTTACTTTTCTGCCAACTTCTAAACTGCCAAAGGTGGGGGGGGGGAGGGTCCTGAAGACCATTTCAATTAAGACATTTGAAAGGTTTTAAAAGCACCTAATGCTTTCCAATTGCAGGAAGGGGGGCTCAATATATACGAACCGCTGTTGTAAACCAGAGTTAACAATGTACCCCTACACTTTGCAGAACATAAGTAGAAAAGGACATAGCATGGATGATAGACTGACAAAAATATGTGCCTGTTTAAACATGTGGGATCTCCAATCTGAGTTCCTCAGTCTGATGCCCGGATGCCTCGCAAACCAGCTCTGTGACCTGGGGAATGTTTTCAACCACACGAAGCCCAAGCTTCCTCATGTTCAAAATTGAGGTAGCAAGAGTGCGTATGTCTTCAGGTGGCTGCTAGGAAGACTGAAAAAGCTCCAGTTGGTTAGCGCTTTGCCTGGCATGCTGTATGCACTCCCTAAATATTAACGGCTAGTTAGTTCTAAAAACTCATAGTGAGGCACATTCATAGCAGAGACTTTAAACGACATTGCAAGAAGCCAGCATTCCCCTAATTCACCTGCATTCACTTCATCCTACCCACTGCCCTCTACTCGGCATCAAGAGCACAGGAAAGGAATGTGGTTTTGGAAATCCAGGAAAAGGAGGGCGTAAGTTAGAACAAAGTTGGAGGATCTCAACAAATACATAATGGATTTCAAATCTTTAAATAGGACTTTAGCTTGCAAATTGTTTACATGGTAGTAACAACAGTAGCTTTAAACCACCTAATCTAGTGGTCTCAGACAATGCTACACACACAAAAAAATAGCATTTTCAGAGGAGTTATTTCATAGAGCGAAGACAGACCCTAATCACTAACAACAGCCCTCAACTGTCTTACCTTTACTCCTAGCTCTGCGTTCCGTGCAGGCAGGCAAGCATGCACTGGTCCGTACGTCCCGTATATAGTTATGCCATTGAAATCAGAAGGTAAAGTGAACTCCAAGAAAATCTAATGAATAATTACAAAATGCCCTTAGCCTGACAATAATTGTTGAAAAAGAACAGAACAGGCTTATTACTGGGAGAGAGGCTTGGAGCGGAAGATTTCAGGTGCCGCCCAGAAAATCACACACAGTGCTTGGCTAATAGTATATAGACGTGCTATTCAATCCTCCTGATTGTCCTTCTACTCAGACATTATTGTCTTTCTCATCATAAGCATATTTTCTTCTATGCTCCCTTTCTCATCCCTTTTATTCCGTGATTTTAAAGAGAGAGCTACAGGATAAATGTTGGAAGGCCATTTCCTTAAGAGTTTTTATTCCGAGGGCTTCATACACAGCCACCACCTGTGTGTTCTCTCCCCATTGCTGACTCCATGCGTGAAGACACACGCATTCCATCTCTCTGTCTGGTCTACCTAGATATCCCCCGGCCCGGGAAACCACGTGCAGCATTTCTGCAATCTCCCTGCTGCTCTCCGCATTTGCTCTAACCTCTAGAGTCAAGCTTCACTGGAATCTGTACATGGAGGGAAAGAGTCTGGGTTCAAAGCCAACAGATCAGGATAAAAGCCCAAGTCCATCAATGACTAGTCAAGTTACCTTGGGTAACTCCTTCACATCTCTGAATTTATTTATTTATCTGCAAATTAGAGATTCAAGTCCCCGTAAGACAGGTTTAGTTAGAGAGTTAAATGAGATCATTTAACGCCAGCATGGTGTTTAGTTCAGTTGTGAGAAAGTGCTTATTTTTTAAAAATTTTTATTGTTCTATTATGGTTGTCCTCACTCCCCCCGCCCCAATACTCTCCCCTGCCCTACCCACACCGCACCTTCCACTTTAATTCTCTCCCCCATTTGTTGTCTTTGTCCATGTGTCCATTATACATGTTTCTTAGCGACCCTTCCCCTTCTTCCCCCCTTTATCCCCTCCCACCTCCCCACTGACTACTGTCAGTTTGTTCTTAATTTCCATGTCTCTGGTTCTATTTTGCTCACTTGTTTGTTTTGTTGATTAGGTTCCACTTATAGATGAGATCATATGGTATTTGTCTTTCACCGCCTGGCTTATTTCACTCAGCATAATGCTCTCCAGCTCCATCCATGCTGTTGCAAAGGTCTGACATCATTACCTAGTATTAACCCCTCTACATACCAGGATTTCCAATACCCTTGATAATTGTATTATATACCTTTCAATTACCAACTATTCTCAGTGCGCTGAAACTATAGAACATCATGTAACAATATCTAATTTAGCAGGTTTCTCATTCTCAATAGCTATGACCCAGATCTTTAATTGTTAATGGAATATAAAGTGGTATCCAATAGAAATTATTTTTAAAATATGCAGTTCCATTAAATAAGAGAGTTCTACCAGTCGTTCCACTAGAAATCATTCTGTTGACAATAGAAGTATTACATGGAAAATGACAGCATACTACAGTTAACAATGTCACGTTCTTTCGAAAGAGACATAGCCATATTCACCCTTATTTCTACCATGAGATTGGCTGTATGGTCACGTATTTTGTTATATGCGTTGCATGAATATATTTGCCCAGAAAATGTATCTTCTTCAAATTCACATTATCTTATCTGTTGTGGCTTTCTTATGAAGAATTTTCCCCTAAAGTGCATTCTAATATGTTTATCTACTTAAGTAATTCATGTACATTATTAATATTGTATTATCTATTCACAAGAACTGAAATTAATTGCTACTGGTTCGGAAAAATAGAAATACTCTACTACGTGTGACTAACTCAATAAGTGAGAAATAGGGTCCTTTGTTTTCCTTTTTTTTATCCTCCTCAGGGGCCAGAAAATTCTAATGAAGAAGCATTACAGGAACAATTATAGTACAAAACGTAAAGTTGGTGTCTCTGAGACGAGGGGGTCTTGGGTATTTATGTCTGAGTAGATGCACTGATGTACTTTCAGACAAGGCAGCATTCAAGCAATGTTACTGAACCAGTACTCAGTAATTTCTAATTAATTATTTAGTAATCTGTTGGCTTGGGGTCACTTGATTTTGCTAAAATAAGAACATGGGTATGAATTTAATTATGATTATTATTGTTATTATTATTTAATCAATGGCATCAACTAGCATGCAAACTTTTACTTGGAATTTATGGCTTGTTTATGATAGTATGTTAATAGAAAAGGAGGCATCTCCCCAATTATATTTAAAAAAAATTAAAACTGAGTCTCATGCATATACTACTATATACACTATATAAGTATGATGTTCTTTCTGACATCAACTTGCCAATTACTGATGTCGAAAGAATATTATTACCACAGAAATCAATTTCATGAAGGTGAAAGTCAGATTTTACACAATAGCAGTTAACATCACTTACATACTTCTGGGTGTCAGATATATTTCTAAGTGTGTTTTAAGTAATTATGTAGTAAATACTTTTATCTACCCTATAGGACAGATATCATCATCATCATCATCATTCTGATTTTATGCCTGGACAATCTGTGGCACTAAATAGTTAAGCACCTTTTGAGACTAAAGAGCTGTGCTTTGAACCGAAGCTCTGGCCTCAGAGTCTGTAATACACTGCCTCTCTTATAAGAGATATTAAAATAGCTCAAATAAGCATAAGGTGTAGAGACATCTGTTTTGCATAAGTCCACATCAGAAGGCACATAAACAGAAAATTAAAGTGTACATTTATATGTGTACGTGTGTACTCAGTTGAGTTACAAGGTTTATTCCCTGGTCACAGTTGAATCCAATCTACCCGCATACCAGATTTTATTTTATTTTTTTACATGCCACATTTTATTGTGCTTCGCTTTATTGTGCTGCAGAGATGTATCTTTTTTTTTTTTTTTTTACAAATCGATGGCAACACCCTCCAGCAGCAAAAAATATTACAACTCACTTTATTGAGATACTTCACGGCACTGGTCTGAGACCGAACCCACAATAGCTCCGAGATGTGCCTATATTACATTTTGAAGACTCTCACGTATACACTCAATAGTTAGGGCCTACTATATGTTTTTACTGAGCTTTCTACGAAAGCTATGTTGAGTACCTCTTCATGGGAAATAGCTTTCTGCAAGCCATGGCGACCTTGGATAGCCTTAGTGGCAAATGCTAATCACAAAAGGGGTGTTTAATATGAGTTTTGGGGGATTGGTAACAGGCTCAAGCATCTTTTATCTTCATGGCTTAGTTTCTTTGGATAAGAAACTGTGTTTGGCTTTTCTCTCACAAATCTTTCCTATCTGTATATTCTCTCTTGGAACCTACTTGTCATAACGCCGTGTACTGGTATGGCCATGGAGTCTTCTCCCACTTGAGAAAATGCATATTTTTCTCCCTTGATTCCTATTCCCTATGCCTTAAAGGTTGAGTAAGACCTATATGGAACCCAGAGAAATAGACAGTACAACATCTGTAGGCCTTTTCTCTCATTCCTTAATAAAAACCTGGGAAGAAAGGTTATGTTGTGAGCCCAGCTTGGAAGGAACAAGAAGACTTAAATGAGCCTAGGACTCAAGCCGGAGGGCAGAAGGAGCCCTCACAATGTATAGGAAATACAACCAACCTCACAAGGCCTGAATTCTACACACAACATGAAAACACGAAGTTTTCTCATTACGGACGGTACAGCCTTTCTGGCTGGTCTACTCTGCACATCTTCCTCATGAATTCACCATCCCGGCATCGGAAGCCCCCTAAGGATTTGATTGTATCAAACGGCTTTCCTATGCTGCATGACCAAGGGTTACAAGCTTGATTTCCATGGCTATACATAACCATGACTGCTGGTGGCATCTTCTGTGATGTTTATCAAGATACCAGGGTTACAACCGTAAGACATTCCCTGGATAGGGAATGAAAGCAGGTGGAAGAAATAAACAGAAGTGAGAGGTCCTAGGAGGGCACCAGAGACAACATCCCTTGTCATTTGCTTTGTGGATGTCCTCCTTCCTCATCCACATGAGTTGTTTCCTTGTCCCTACTCAAAGCGTTTTGATTGTTTATTTAAATTGTCCGATTTCTGTGTCTGTCAAAAAAGGCGGCAGTGATGAAGACACTGCATGATACAAAACTAGTTAGAATTATTTAAAGGATCTGCTCATCCCCCCTCCAAAAAAAGCATTTACTGAACAGCGATTGTGTGCTAAGTACTCTGCTAGGCATTGGAGAAACACAGAAGGAATCCATCTGATTCTCTGGCTGTAGCGTAGTATTTTTCCGAATTATGGCATTTATCTTTCCTACCATAACCATTAAACATTACTGGGGCACTTATGGTGGCAGAAGAGGGAAAATAAAACAGAGTTTCATAGCAGGAACTAATAGCCTGTACTTTTAATCGTGCTAAAGGTGGAAGAGAGCTTACAAGTCACTAAAAGCACTGCTTGATTCAGTGGCATTTTTTGGCTTTCCATTTTGCTCATCGTCCTCTCAATTATTGCATTTGTCTCTTAGGTTTGCTTATTTTTAAGTTTCTTTTTCAATTTGACTTTACATTTGATATCGTTTTGTGTTAGTTTCAGGTGTGTAGCATGGTGGTTAGACTGTCATATACTTTACAGAGTGCCCCCCCCCGCCGATATTTCCAGTCCCCATCTTGCACCATGCATAGTTATTACAATATTGTTGACTGTATCTCCTATGCTGGACTTTACATCCCTGTGAATATTCTGTAACTCCCAATCTGTACTTCTCAATTCCTTCCATTTTCCCCCGAGGTCCCCCAAACCCCTCCCTCTGGCAACCATCAGCCTATTCTCTGTATCTATGTCTGTTTGCTTTGTTTGTTCATTTATATTGTTCTTTAGATTGCACGTGTAAGTGAAATCATATGGTATTTGTCTTTGTCTGATTGACTTATTTCACTTAGCATAATACCATCTTGATCCACCCATGCTATAGCAAATAGTTAAGATTTCGTTCATTTTTCATGGCCAAGCACTATTCCATTGTATGTATGTACCCCTGCTTTCTTATCCATTTGTCTATTCCTGGGCACTTGGGTTGCTATCATAGCTTAATTATTGTAAATAACTACAGTGAACATATGGGGTGCGTATATTTCTTTGAATTAGTGTTTTGGGTTTCCTCAAATATATGCCCAGTAGTGGAATTGAGGGGTCATAAGGCAGCTCCCTTTTTAATTTTTTGAGGAGCCTCCATAGTCTTCCACAGGGGCTGTCCCGATCTGCATTCCTGCCAAGAGTGCACAAGGGTTCCCTTTTCTCTGCATCCTCATCAACACTTGCTATTTGCTGATTGATGACAGCCATTCTGACAGCTGTGAGGTGATATCTCATTGTGGTTTTATTTGCACTTCTCTGATGATTAGTGACATTTCATATGTGTATTAGCCATATCTGTATGTCCTCTTTGGAGAAGTGTCTATTAGATCCTCTGCCCATTTGTAAATTGTTTTTTTTTTCTTTTGGTGTTGAGTTACATATACATGTTTTTATAAATTTGGGATATTAACCCCTTATAAGATGTATCATTGACAAATATGTTCTTCCATTCAGTGGGTTCCCTTTTCATTTTGTTGATGGTTTCCTTCATGTTTAAACTTTTTAGTTTGATGTAGTCCCATTTTATTTTAGTTTTTCTTTTGTTTCCCTTGCCTGAGATATATAATAATATATATAAATACACTGCTACAAGAAATACCAGAGATTTTACTGTCTATGTTTTCTTCTAAGAGTTTTATGCCTTCCAGTCTTACATTGAAGTCTTTAATGCATTTGGAGTTTATTCTTGTGCATGGTGTAAGAAGGTATTCTAGTTTATTTGCTTTTTTTGTGTATATGTGTCCATTTCCCCGGCACTATATATTGAATAGACTGTTTTACTTCATTGCATATTCTTGCCTTCTTTGTCAAATTTTAAATTGTCCATATAGGCATGGATTTATTTTGGGGCTCTCTATTCTGTTCCATTGATCTACATGTTTGTTTTTATGCTAGTACCATTCTGTTTGGATTATTATGGCCTTGTAGTATAGTTTGATATTAGGTAGCATGATTCCTCCTATTTTGTTCTTCTCTCTCATGATTGCTATGGCTATTCAGGGTCTTCTGTGGTTCCATATACATTTTTAGAATATTTGTCTAATTCTGTGAAACACGTAATTGGTATTTAGATTGGAATTGCACTGAATCTATAGATGGCTTTGATGTTAATTCCTCTTATCCATGAACATGGTATATGCTTCCGCGGTATATTTGTATCTTTTTCAATTTTCTCCTTCAGTGTCTTATAATTTTCCAAGCACAGGTCTTTTAAATCCTTGGTAACATTTATTCCTGGGGACAGTCACATACCGGTTCTCGAACTTCTCCCATCTTGAACAGTTCGGTTCTTGACCAAGCTATTGAACACAACTTCGGTTCTCGACCCAACAACCCTTTTATGCTGATACCTGTGTGATCAGTTGCACACCTTTTAGGCGACAAAGGAGACAAGGTATATGACTTGGTTTTCAAACACATCTCTTCTTGAACAACCTTCCAGAACAAATTAAACTCGAGATCCGAAGTTGCACTGTATTTTTTATTGCAATTGTACATGGGGTTACTTTCTTAGTTTCCCTTTCTGATAGTTCATTATTGGTGTATAAAAAATGCAATCGATTTTGGGATATTTATTTTGCGTCCTTCCACATTATTAAATGTATTAATCAGCTTTAGGTTTTTGTTGTTGTTGAATCTTTAGGGTTTTCAATATACAGTATTATGTCATGTGCAAATAATGACAGTTTTATTTCTTCCTTTCCAGTTTGGATGCCTTTTATTTTTTCTTGTCTGATTGCTGTGACTAAGACTTCTAGTACTATGTTGAATAAGAGTGGTGAAAGTGGACATCCCTGTCTTACCCCTGATCCTAAGAAAAATGCTTTTAGTTTTCCCCCATTAAGTATGTGAATCTGTCATATATGAGTTTGGCCTAGTTTTTTAAAATCCAACTCTAGCCTCCAAACTGCCCCGTATCAGAGTCTTATTATTACGAGCTCTTTGCCCATTCCCCAAATCTAGTCCCCACTGGCTCTGATGTTGATTTCTAAAATGTGTCTAATACCTACTAACATTTTCAGTGGCATTGCCTTCTTTCAGGCTTTATGTACTTCCTGAGATATCTCCCTAAGATGTTTTCTGGCACCTGTGTTGTAATTTATCTTACAAGATATATCTTCCTAAAGATTGATATAAATATTCCTAAATTGCCACTCTCTTCAGTTTCATTTCCCACCAGTGATTGTTCCCTTCTGCTCGCAGAGTAACTCCAAACACCTGAGTCTTGAGTTCAAGACCCTCCACGGTGAGGCTGTCATCCTCTACCACTAAGCATAGTGTAACACATGGCCTAGGCAAGTGATATACCAACATTTCCCCACCTCATTTCCGGTGCCCAAAGGAGCCATTGTTTTCAACACATTCTCAAGCCATTGGCTCATTTTACCTTGTATAGTGAACACTAGTTTTCTGTGTCTTTATCAAATGTACTAGAATGCCTGCTTCTCGAAGAAGATGCCATTCATGGTAGGCCTCTGCATTCTTCAGAGCACTCACTGCTGTGTTTTAGTAACTGTTTTTCCGGTGGTATAGAATAGAATGCAGTGTAATTAAATGAAATATCAGATCCTTTAGCGGGATGACACCTAAACTTTCCCTGTGTCATGAATACCTAGATCATTTTAAATGTCAGGAGAAGAGGACATTTCAGTCTTAGCAAACCAAATGTTTGAGATCAACTCAGCTTCAGGGCAAGAATAGGTGACTGAACTTCTAAGAGGTAATTTCATTTGTATTTATCAGTACTTATCACAGACCAAACACTCAAGTCAGAATATAGTGCCCATGTCCATTTATATCTGAAAAATTCTAACAACCCACATGGCAAGGACTTTGTTGGTGCCATATTAAGCTAATGGAACTAATGACAAAAGTCTAAATCTCTCCAAAAAATGGAAAACATAGCCAGTAACTAAGCTTTAAACTTCATCTCAGTTGGACTGCTCTAGGAGACAAAAGATTCCTCAGTCAAATATTTTCTTCTTTATTAAAATACCCTCCAAAATAGCAAACTTCTTTCCCATTAATGAATGTTCAAGTTCACAATAGACTTTCACTCAATAATATTGTCACTTCAAGGGAAATCCTTTCATTCCTTATCAACGTTACTAATAAAGTCTGTCTCTTAAGACAGAAATAACCAACCAATTATTTCTGACATGTTCTTTCACAAGGGAAACAAGAGGCTCAATTTGTTCACTCCCCAGAGAATCACTTCTGAGTGACTCATATCTAAAGTAAAGCCTTAAATTTTCCCCTCAAAGCCATAGCTATGAAAAATGAATGGTCTCTTCCACATCTCTCAGCAAATTGAAATTTTTCCAGTTACCCAGACTTATCCGTTTGGCTAGATTTAATAATAACTACCAATATAGGATTAATTGCCTTACCTTGCCTAATTGGCAAATTCAGTAACAGTGATTTATCTCCATGGTATTTCACAGTGGTTCAATTTCTAGCCTGCCTTGTAATGAAATGCTGTTGAAATGGAGAGCAAAGGATCTTATCGCAGAACACAGAGAGGCATGTCTGTAATATTCATGGTGTACTTGCGAGATTTGCAAACAGTTTTATTTTGACAGAGAGAGTGCACGCGCTCATGCAAACCCTCTGATCTGAGCAGAATTTAAATTTCTTTCCAGTAACAAAACGTGCGTTTTTCTTTAATTTTGTCATCTGTAATCATCCCTTAGGAAATAATAATTTAAAAAAAGCATATGAGGATGATGTAAGAATTTAATATCGAACCACACAAAACTAAAAACCTTCAATGTTACTTTAGCTGAGAGGCGCGGCCATGCAGCAGAGTGGGGTGGCTTTCTGACCGCTCCAAAGTTACTGATGCGTTCTGTTGCCAGGAGACATTTGCTTGTTTCTATTCAGTTACCACTGGGAAGAATAAAAGCCACAAAGTGAATCCACAACTATTTAAATAAGGCTTTAGATTGAACTCAGTTACCTAAAGAAAGAAGATTTATCTTCTGTTTTATGGAGTGTGGCAAGACTAACAAAAAAAAATCCACTCCTTATAGTGTGAACTTTTAAGAAAATACACATGGTTTACATGTGAATAAAGTGAACTCCTTTATAAATGGTTGGATGTTATTAAATCACTTTTGCCCTCACCCTAATTAATTCAAGGAACAAAAAGACTGTTATCAATTGTCAGGCTTTCCCTCAGCTGTGTTTTTCCCTTGTCTTAGTTCTAACAAAAATAACCAGTCCTGAAGTGGGTTTAAACAGATAAAAGTGCAAGCTGACCTCACTTTCTGAACCAGCAAAAGCAATTCCTCCTGCTGCCTTTCATGCACTTATATGGGTAAATCCTGGATGTGCAAGATTACACAGTCGCCTCTCATATCATTCCACTGCTTTCGTTTTGTTTCAAATTGTCCTCTTCAAAGCAATTTCGTACTCATCAGAAATGGCAAATTTACAAAGTAATAGAATCCATTCGAATTTTATGGCAGTATTAGTCAAATATTTTCCATGCCATTCACTCTGCATCTTCCAGAGGAGAGTACAAATCATTTCAGGTAATAGTCAGATGGGAAGACCCAGGGCGGCCTGTCTCTCCTTAATACAGTCTGTGCAAGAATTTCAAGCTAAGGCTTTCCCTCGGAGCCTCCCTAAGTCATTCAGACTTTCTGTAGCCCCACCATTCTGCTATGTCGCTCTTGGAGTCCTTGGCAGCGGCTTCCTCCTCAGATTCCACGCAACCAGTGCCAACATCTTTCTGTCTACTAGACAATGATACTGGCCTTAATCTTGCCCTGCCCTGAAATGCCTCACAGTCCCAAAAGAATGGAAACATTAATACCATGACCGGAAGGAACACCAGAAAACACCTGGCTCACGCTTCTCTTTCCATAGTGAAACGAGGGGGAATCTGAGAGATGAAGTAATTTCCAAACACACACATTCATTTAGTGGTCAAGTTGGGATACTATTCTGGCTTGCAGGGCGGGAAGGTTGTCATAGGTTGGGTTCTTTCCCAAACAGGCTCTGAGTCAAGGACTTAGGTACAAAGAGTTTATTTGGGAGGTGACCTCAGGAGGCATTATGAGAGGGTGGAAATGTGAGACAGGTTACCCCAACGACATCTGGGGCCCGTTCTTACTGGAAAATGTCTGAGTGATTATGGGAATGAAAAGGCACCTTGGCGAGGATTCTGGAGTGGTTATCCACCATCTCCCACCTCTTGTAGTTCATGGCAGCTCTGGCAACAGTAACCCCACTTCCTGCCCACCCTGGATCTGGCTGAAACTCTCCCGCAGCCAGCAAACGCCCTTAAAGAGGAGCCGCTGGTGTATATATAGAACCTGTCTGCACGCAACTGCCAGCGAAGGCCAAGGGGGAGAGGGTGGGTGCAGAGCCTATCAGAACAATGCAGTCCTCGCAGGAAAAGTGGTCCAATTCGAGATCCAGCATTGCACCTAACTTCTTTACCAGATGTTCAATTAACATCTACGTGACAAGTTCACCTCTCCTAGTCCCAACTTCGAAGGGAAATTAAAATACAGTTGGTGCTTTTTTCCTGGTGGAATAGCGGATAGGGATGACCATTGCTATAGCTGTCCTTGAACTGCTTTACTGCAAACTTCTGTGTCCCCAAAACAGCTGTGGGGACAGTGGTAGCAAGGGCCTGTCTCGTGTGCCACTGAAAATGAAAGCTTGTGAATAGGAAAAGAGTGTGGGGCTTAGGAAGAAAGGTATCTCTTATCCACACAGAAGAACTGTGAATCTAGCTGTGATAATGTGGTATAAAAGGAGAGAATGAAGTCAGGCTGGAAGCAGATTTAAGAGATCTGAGCTGAAACAGTATATATTTCCTTCAAAGGCCATATATCTAAGAACCACGGATCCTGAGTAAAGTTGTCAGCTAATTTTATAATGATTATTACAATGAACCTCCCTCAAAATTCCAGATCAGAAATATGTTTATAGAAATTCTGGTCCCAGAAACAATAAATTCCTTCTGGCAACCAGAGCATAACTGTAAATGCACAAATAAACTGACGGAAGATAAGCTGGAAATATTAAAATTAATAGAGGCTGTGTTTTATAGGAAAGCAATGTTACACACATCCATTTTCATCAAGCTTGGCCTGCTCCAAGATATTACACATTGAAGGTAAAAACATGTAAAAAAAAAAAATCTTGTCTTATTACTTAAATTTGCACTGTAGGTAATCCCTGCAGAGACTCTCTTGCAGGAAGTCAAAACCTGAATAAATCACATGCCCTCGTTTTTCTCTTCCAAAAGCATGTTTGAATTTCCTTCTCCAATATGAAAAGCCTAGCTGTGTTCTATATGAAAGCCAGCCACTTCCAAAAAGATGAGGCGAAAATTATTTTAAAACTCGACTGAAGCTTCAGTTCTTTCCTACCTGTATACCACCGGGCATGTGTATCTGGTACACCTATACAAAGATGATTAGTTTCCCAGTGGAAAGCAAACAACACAACATGAACAAACCTTATGTTGCTGTACTTGACGTTTCAGGTCCTCAAGATCGGGTCCAAGGGGCTCTTTCTCCATTTTCCTCGTTCTCTCCTCTGTTTTTGTTAGCCAGTCATTTAACTCTTTCAGTTGCCGATTCTGCAGATCCATTAGAACTTTATGTAAACTGCAAATTTGAAAGATGTCTATTATTACCTCTATCAAAGCAACTTGACTTACTATTATTCAATCTATTAACACGGGAAAAGTGTTGACACTTATAATTTATGATGTGTTGTCACTGTTTGGCATGTGTTGGACATTAAGAAGATAAGGACAGTGCCCAATCAACCATCTCTGACTTTACTCTTTCTCCCATTTATTACAGTTCACACATCCCAATTTTCAGAAAGTTTCAGTAAGCTAACTCAATGTGTACATGCTAAGGGAAGCGAGAGTCGTCCTTGGCAATTGAGCTAGTAATATATCCTGGCAATTGTTTGTTTATATTTGCATTATTTTTTTCTTTTCAAATCCTCACCCAAGGGTATGCTTATTAATTTTTTAAGAGAAAGAGGAAGGGGTAAGGAGAGAGAGGAAGAGAAACGTTGACATGAGAGAAACATTGATGAGTTGCCTCCCATATATTGCCCGACCGGGGACTGAACCCACAACCTTTTGGTGCACAGGACAGCACTCCAACCAACTGAGCCACCCAGCTGGGGAGAAATAGATAAGTCAAATAATGGTTTTTCAAAGATGTACACAATAGTGGACTGGGTGATGGATGTAAAGTCCAAAGGCTTGGGTTCACAGCTGTAGAACCAAGTTCTTACACCTTCTCAATGGGAATTCGGCATCAAAGACAGGGGATAGTATCTTGCCTATGGGTCACACAACTTGATGGTGAGGATGAAACTTAACACTGAGGTTATTCCATCCACTAGTTCAACAAAATTCTGAGATTCAAACATAGAGATGGGTTAGTACCTGTTTCAAGGTACATATTCTTTATGAAGGCATATTTAAAGAATTGTTGGAAACCATAGTACACTGGACACTAATCTAATACTGCTAAGGAAGATATAACTTGAATTAGAAATGCACTACTCTGATTTATAAAATCTGTACTATAAATGCTCACTAGCCAGCATATGCAATCACACAAAATACACCAAAAAACCTGAGAGTGTTTAAAATATGTAGGGGACACCATTTATTGACCCTTAACGTTGGAGGGCCACACGTTCCCTAGGGCACATTGCACTCAGAAGTCCGTGAGCACGAACATTCCTTTACCAAACAGTAAAAGTAGAATGTCCCTTTTATGCAAAGTGACATAGATGAAGCGTTGATTTCAGTGGAAGCAAAACCTGACAAGTTGTTAGTTTAAGTCTCTTAGACAATGAATACCATCCCAGCATTGCGAGGTATATAAATCTCCCGCTTTATTGCTTTGGTCGATCCCTTGAGAGTAGACCTGATAGTAACACTTCATGAGAACTGGCTGCAGTATCCTTCTTTGTAGTTGGTGTTTTTTCCTGCCCGGCTTATCATTACGTTCAGCTAAAAATCTTACATCTCCAAAAACTGAGAGAGAAAAAAGCCCCACGTGATTACTGAGGCTCGATGCAATGTTTCAAGTGTAACACGCTTTTGTTTGTTCGTAAGGGATTTCATTTGAAAATATTATTTACCCTTTTTTTTAACCTTGGATAGATATTTCATTCAACAAATACTCACCGAGTTCCACATCTCTGCTGGAAATTATTTGTTAAGGATGAAAAAAAGAAAATACATATCCTCATATTCAGGTAGCTTAGAGATACTTAGAGAAATGGAGACATCGACGGTCACCATATCACAAGGAAACCATTAGCATTAGATTTATGTATATATTTCAGAGCACACATAGAACGATGATGCTCCAAATTGACCTGGGGTCATCAGGAAGGATGTGGGTACAGAACACAGAGCCTGAGAGTTGAGACTTGGAAAACTGATCCATACCCATATTGAAAGTAATCAGGTGTTAGGGATAAAAAGGTGGGAGAGACCCACACAGCCCGTTTCTGTCACAGTGCATACATTCTGGGGCTAGAAGCCAGAGATAATACATAGCTCATTAGGACACAGTGCATGGGGTCACTCAGTATGCAACCCGTGCGGTTCAATGTTTTAGTGACTGGCACAGTCGCATCGATGTTTCTGAGCCAAACAGATCCCCGCTTTACCACTCTAGGCCAGTGGCTCTCAGAGTGTGGGTTCTGAACCAATAGCATCATGCCAGCCCCTGGGAACTTGCTAGAAATGCACATTCTTAGGCCCTGCCCCAGACTTACTGAGGGAGGGGCCCAGAGGTCTGTCTCAACAAGACTTCCAGGTGATTCAGATGCACACTTGAGTTTGAGAATCACTGTGGTGGCTAATTTAAGCTGCATCCCCAATAACTCACCCAAACTCTGCCTGGACCAATGTGTTATCAACAGTGACATCAATAGAAGGGCAAGTGCCAATGACCAGGAGGTGGTTATTATGAGTTATTTTGACACGATATCATTACATTCTCCTCCTGATGTCTTCTCCACTTACAGAGACAAGTAGGACCTTCAATTCCTTGAGAACAGCTTCTTACTTGAGGCTCCAAAAGTCAGGGATTTCACATGGTTGAAACCTGAACTTAACCTCAGAATAAGTTTGAAAACAGAAAGATGTAAGTGTGGTGGGGAGGTGGGAGGACACCGAGCATCATGAAAATGTGTATCATTCATCCCTGTGTGGAAAGGCTTCTGAGAAGACAATTTTTAACTGTGTAAAGATTATTTACCTTACCACAGGCCTTGACTAGCTATTGGTCACCAGTGGTCCATATGCCTCATTTGCTCTCATATTAATTGAAAAGAAAATGAAATTGTTGCCAATAGCTAAAAACCGTGACACGCCACCTGCAAACTTTTGCCCTGGCCACTCTTGAGAATATCTAACATGGTTTACCAGCGCCGAAACTGCCTTCCTATATGGCAACAACCCATGACGCTGAATAGCAGTGGTACATCACAGAGCAAGCATGCACGCTGCGGTTGGCCACCATCCCAACCACTCCTTACCCTCTTTCACACCCACTCCCGTCCCTCTGTGTTCCCTTTCTGGCTCCTATCATGGGCATCTGGATGTGCCGCCCCATTGAGTTTTGGTATGGCTTCTCCAACTTAAGTCTGCAGAGAGACTACTTTAGGATCTAGATTTACATTTAGGATGTCAGGTCTGAGACCTTCCATTTCTTTTTTGAGGTTTTATTTTCTATTATAGTTGGTATTCGATATTATTTGATGTTACTTTCAGGTGTACAGAACAACTATTAGACAATCGTACAGTTTATAAGTGACCCCCCTCCAATAATTCAATTACCCACCAGGCACCATACATAGTTGTTACAATATTATTGACTGTATTCCCTATACTGTGCTTTATATCCCCATGACTATTCTGTAACTACCAATCTGTACTTCTTACTGGCCCACCTTTTTTACCCAGTCTCCCAATGCCCTTCCCTCTAGCAACCATCAGCTTGTTTTCTGAATCTGTGAGTCTATTTCTGTTTGGTTTGTTCATTTATTTGGTTCATTAGATTCCACATATAAGTGGAATCATATGACATTTGTCATTCTCTGTCCAACTTATTTCACTTAGCATAATATTCTCTACTTCAATCCGTTGTCAGAAATGTTAAGCGGACCCTTTTTTACTGCTGTGTAGTATTCCATTATGTAAATGTACCACAGTTTTGATATACATTCCTCTACTGATGGGCACTTGGGCTGCTTCCATATCTTGGCCATTGTAAATAACACTGCAATGAACATAGGGGTGCACATATTCTTTCAAACTAGTGTTGTGACTTTCTTTGGATATACGAGCTCTGTCCAGGAGGTAGCCAGCCACATACTATGAAAAAGGGACATTTATTAAAGCAGCTACAAGAGACAAGAATCATTGTACATAGAGCAATGATGCCTCAGTCCCCTTCAGAGTAGGTACCTTGGGACCTCACATAGTTCTCCCAATCGCCATCAGCTGCCTCGTCGTATTTCCCTAAATCTCATCAATGGTCTAAAATTTCTTTCCTTTCAAAGGTGATTTTTGTTTTGGGAAAAGCCAGAAATTGCAGGGCACCAAATCTGGGATGTAGGGGGCACTGAGTCATCTGGGTGATTTGATGTTTTGCCAAAAATCTCTGCATGAGACGTGACGCATGAGCAGGTGTGTATCTTGATGAAGCTGCCAATCACCAGCTGCCCATAGCTGCAGCCTTCTGAATCATGTAAATAGTTTCTGCAGAGGAATGTTTAGCTTAACACAAGATTTGATGGAGATTCATTGCTCTACTTGCTCAGTCATTTTGGATATGACCACTACACAGTACGCATGCTCAGTCAAGGCCATCTACTGCCCCCACTGACTAGTACAGTGAAGTTGTCATTGTTCACACATGCGCACTCCAGTCCACTCTCCTGGGCTGCCAGGTTACATTGATGTTGCTCAAACTGTTCTCGTTATATTAACAATGGCTGGACTTTTTCCAGACAGAGCTCATGCACTCAGAAGTGACCAAAAGGCAGTCGCATTTGTAATTTTTTAAAAAAACCTCCATGCTGTTATCCATAGTGGCTATACCAATTTGCATTCCCACCAACAATGCATGAGTGTTCTCTCTTGAGATCTTTCATTTCTGGTAGGTTTCCAGGTGAAGCCAATGTTGCTAGGCCACGGATGACACTTTGAATAGCAAGAATCTAGGTGAGAATATTGTATATTTGAAAATTACTGCTAGTCTTTTTACGGTGTGTATGTCTGTGTTTGATTCATTGGTTAGCCACTGCTCAGAACTGGAAGACTGAAGAAACGTACAGGGTCCGGCAGAAGTAACGCCTGCTTGAGTGCGGTTGGTAGGGTAATAATATGGGTGTCATAATGTATAGTTTTCATTTGAACACTTCACCTAAAATGTCCTGTGGTGTGCTTGAGTGTGATACTGTTATGTGACAGAATGGCATGCTTAGGATTTTGTAATAGAAGATTTTGTAATAAAAAGGGGCATTCTTTGTGCCGGACCCTGTAGACTAATCTGACACTGGTAGGAACATATAAAAGGGCTTTATACTCAGCACGCCCCAACATTCACCATTATTCTAGTATTCTTCTTGACTGGAGTGGCTATAGGACTACTAAAGCTGCTCTCCCTCGGTGATCCCCAAAATATTTCACAATGAGTATTATACAATTAGGGAATCTGCTCTTTCTCATTATTGTGGCTTAGTGCACGATTTATTTAAAGTGAGACAAATCCCAAAGAAGAACACAGGATTTGCTTAAGACTGAAACTTCTGAGAGGAAATGAACCTGGAGATCAGACAAGTTGAAGAAAAAGATGAAGTCCAAGCAGATCACGTCTGCGAAGAGCTCAACTGTGTATGGTTTTCCTTTGGACTACCGAAACAATTGTTTTTCACGTAATACTCAAAAATACTTTCCTTCTCCATTGTTGTTCCTTTAGATATGTAATTATTCAGTGACGCCTGGTCAGTCCTTACTGCTTTCTGTGCCGGGGTCACATGAAATAAACAAACAGGTGCTAAATGGTGCTGTTCCTGCCTCCGTCGCCGAGGCCTCTGAAGAGACAGCATTGATACATGAGCAGATGAATTACAGGCCACAGTTCCCAGGGCGAGCAGCGGCAAGGAAGTGAGTGGGTGAGTAGTGGCCCATGATCACGCGTGGACAGAGGAAGCAGCAGCCATGAGAACAGACTGACAGCTGCCATGGGAAGGGTGTTGGGGTGCTGGGTGAAAAAGGTGAAGGGATTAAGAAGTACAGATTGGTAGTTACAGAATAGTCACGGGGATGTAGATTACAGCACAGGGAATACAGTCAGTAATATTGTAATAACTATGTATGGTGCCAGGTGGGTCCTGGAAATATCGGGGGGACCACTTTGTAAGTTATAAAAATATCTGACCACTATGCTGCACACCTGAAACTGATATGAAATACTACTGAATGTGAACTGTACTTGAAAAATAAAATTTAAAAATTTAAGGAAAACTTTTTTTTTAAATTTAAGTAAAATTGAATAGGAAAGAAAGGACTTTAATCTTGGTATATCTTTTGAATTTTCTACTTTGTGACTCAATTTTAAAAAAAACCTCTGTAATTTTGAAGCAGAATTTTGAAATTACCACTTCTCTAAAAGGCGGGTGGGGGCAGAGAAGAGAATAAAGTCCTTATTTGAACATTATACTAGAAGCTATTTGACATATTTAAAAAAAGAAAAAGAAAATTTGAAAAGTTAACTCTTTAAAACTACATTTCTATGGTTCACAAGATGCCATTAAACAGATGACTAGATTCACAATTATAAAATATTTTTATCTAACTTTTTCTGATGAGAATGACCAAACTGGACTCTCAGACAGACTCGGAGATACACAGAAACGAAGAGAGTGATTTAAAGAATAATTGTCAAAGTGTAGATGCTAAGTGATCTGGAAATCCCGGAAGGAACAACTGTCTTAAAACATTTATACCTTTTTCTCTTTCACGGAATGAATTACTTCGTGAACATTCAACCTGTCTCTCAGAATTTTGTCACTTACGTTGCCAGATGGTCCGAATCAATATAAAGACGCAAACCCAAAGCTCAGACCATCCCTGTGTTCATAAAAATGCAGGGCACTTCGGAAACATTTACGAAGCGCCAGCAATGTGTTATGTGGGAAGGAAGGGGAGGTGAGGAGCTTAAGAGTGTAGGTGACGCGGGTCTCCTTCACAGGAACAATCCACAGAAATGAAAGCCCTAACGCAGTGGCGTTCAACTATGGCACAACATCCAGTTAGGAGAGAGGTGACAGATGTTTCCTCTGCGCTGACTGGGACGCGGGCCATTTGGTTAGCACAGAAGGCCTGATGGAACCGATAACACAATTGTCAGAAAGCCTCTGGTTTTCCCCTGTTGTGAATTCCTATATCACAGTAAAACTGTCACCTAGGAAAACCGGGTCATAACCTTGTCCTTACTTGCTCTCTAGCCTCACTTGTCATTGAACCCTTTCCGAGCATTTTGGCCCAAGTAAGAAATACCTGGATAACAGTATTCTGCGGGGAATAAATGACTATGGCTCCAAGGCGTGAAGAGTCCTGCATCTGCTTTCGTTGTGAGATGAAAAAAGAAAACTCGGGCTGTCCAACTTAGGGCAGCGACGAGGCTGAGGTCAGGTGTCTGTGATCATGCTCTAACAGAGCTGACTCTGCAGCGAAATTGTACATTCGTCTTTCACATTAACCCTGAGTCAGAGAAACACTTCTATCAATTTAAAAAATAAAAACTCTTTAACAAAATGATCTATTTGAAATACCTAAAACAAAGTGATGCACGTATTTTCAACTGTGTGGGGGGATTGAGTGACTGAAATCACACGGCTGCAAACTAAAATTAATGTGTTTACTTATTCAACCTGTTGGCTAGAAAATCTTAACAAAATGGTTTTAATGAATAGAATATAGAGTCCATTTTACCTCAGAAATTCTATACAGGCAACTAGATTCTCCCAAGAAGGCTCACATATGCTCAAATACGTAGTTGCTTTAACTTCCTTGTATGCGCTTTTGTTTCATTTATTCCACTGAGAAAGCAATGAATAATGGTAATGTTTAAGTCTGGGTTTTATTAAAATTACCAGAGAAAGGTGAATTATGTCCAGCCAGGTGATCGCACTAAATGCTCAGGGTCGAAGATAATTTTGCTGGTTTTCAAGACCGAGGCAAAATGTTTACTTCAGCCCTTTGATGCTCACAGGCCGGCCAGTGTCTGCGTAGCTGCGCCCAGGCGGCACAGCCATGTCAGGATGAACGGCACCACATCGAGGCAGGTTCATGCACTGAATGTCTTTACCCAGTTATTCACACACTAATTATACTATAGAAGTTGTTAGCTATCTATGAAATAGCAATTCTGACCTTGTGAAATTTGTGACTTTTGTTTATTTTTTATTAAATTTATTGGGGTGACATTGGTTAATAAAATCATAAAGGTTTGGGGGTACAGTTGTTAATACATCATCTGGATGTTGTACTGTGTGTTCACCACCCCAAGTCAAGTCTCCTTCCATCACCATTTATACCCCCTTTACCCTCCTCTATCTCCCCCACCCCCTTCCCTCTGGTACTCATCATACTGTTGTCTGTCTATGAGGTTTTTTGCTTAATCCCTTCACCCTTTTCACCCAGACTCCCAACGCCATCCCCTCTGACAGCTGTCAGTCTGTTTTCTATATTTGTGAGTCTGTTTCCATGTTGTTCGTTAGTGGATTTTGTCCATTACATTCCACAAGTAAGTGAAATCATACGGTACCTGTCTTTCTCTGACTGGCTTATTTCACTTAGCATAATGCTCTCCAGGATTTTTGAATACAATTTAATTTATGAATAAATCATCATATTCATCACGCATCCGTCGATAGAGGTATTGCTATAATTACTCCTGGTGATGCAGAGACTGATGCTAGCCCGATGTACAGACGGGGAAATGAAGATTTGCCTGGGTCAACGGCGCGCAGAGGAGGCTGCAGAGGCGTGACTGGGGGAACCGGCTCTGGAGCCTCCTTCACATCGTGCGACACGGCCTGTGCTAATATCTTTTCTTTTTTTTTTTGGTGGAAATGGCTTCTTTTATATCTATTTGTCATTTCATTCATGGCCTGAATTACCAGAGTGGAAGAAAACAGAAGCGAAAAGAAGCTTGCTTAGTGGGATTTTATAGAAATTATCATTAATAGATACTTTTACTTTTTCCTCTCACCTAAATAAAATGTGCAGTCAGTACTGAGACAGTCTTCCTTAGGATGAGATTCACATGAACGAGGGACACCACGATACTTGGTTTTAATAATGAAAGAAACACAGTGAGACTCAGTTTCCCACAGATATATAGTGAGAAGGTACAATGAATGACCAGATGTCTTAAATATTTATAGTGTTTAATTAAATGTATGAGTCAGAGGGCATGATATAACCTAGGCCCTCCAAAAAGCAAACCCTGCTTTAAAGTAGAAAAGCAATATCAAATTGTTGAAAGAAAAGTTTCAATAATGTGTACAGACATAAGGTAAAGGTGTCTGTCGTATGGCAGTAATGAACACTAGTAGGTCATAGAAGAACATCAGTACTATTCAACTCTCACAGTTCGTAACATTTCTCAGAGCTCGGTGATTGCCCTGTGAAATATAAGGGCTAAAACTGAGTACTCAATAAAAACAATGACCGCAAATGGGTAAGATTCTCACCATCACTGTCACCTCCATCCTGCCACCTTTACCGTCACTACTTCTGCCACCATGGCCAGTTCCCATGCTCGATTTCTGAAAGTTTGCTCCCAGCACCTATGTGGGTGGTTAATCCCTCTTGCCCCCCACCCACACCTTCTGGCCTCAATCAGTATATCCTCTTTCCTCTGAGTATTGCTCCTCCCGAGACCCAGTTGTGAAACCTGACACTGGGCTTCTGTCTGTAAATCTTAGACACTAGTATAGTAATTTCCATGGGAGAATGAAGTGAGGCAAAGGCCTATCAAACAGAATCATACAAAGAGTTTTTCCTCCTGAAACAAATGCGTTCATCCTTCTCTCTACGGCATCACCACTGCCACCAAGAGGTGCAGTGACATCTTGGGGCACGGGAAAAACCAAAGACAACAGGTCATCTGCGTTTCTCAGAGTCCCCACTGATTCTGAGAGTGACTATTATATTCCACCTGGCAACCTGGTTTTGGAAGCCACTGTTTTTGGTCTGCAGCCTCAGACTGAGTACTTGAGAAAGAACTCACCTGCAGAGTTCCCCTTTCAACAGCTCAGAAATGAAAGGCAGTTTTCGAACCTCCCTCAAAATTAACTGCGTATTAACATTTATTTCTCCGCTGAATGCAATGTGAGAAATACTGTTGTTTTTAAAAAGATACTCTGTGAAACCAATATATGCTATGGTTTTCAAAACCCTGACTTATTTTTTCCCTGCAGCCATGTAGCTCCACAATTTAATTATTGATATTCTTCAACTATCCAGAACAAGATTAAAGTTCAAAATGCAAACAAATTCATTTGAATTTGGAGAGCATAAATTCAAAATAGTAACAGTAACATAATAAAGAAACTGCATGGCTGGGTGCAAAAGACTCTTGAAGCAAACACGTTATGGTAACCCTCAATTCAATCTCCCTGATTAAATGCTTACGAAGCAGACGAAGAAACTCACAGAGGTCGTCACAAACCAAGGACAACTGTTAACTACAGTGACTGGAAGATGGTTGAAATTACCTTTAGTGAGAATGGGGGCTGTGGACACTCTGGGACCGTATTCATTTATAGGGCAGTAAAAGCCCCCTCGCGACTTCAATAACTATGTCACTATATAGCATCTGGCACAGCGGCTGGCACATGCTAGTCACGTGGTAAATATTCCCTGAATGAATAAGTGGCATCACTTAATTATTCATCAAACTTTGGGAGACACGGTACAAAAATGCAACCACTTTTGCAATCAGAAGTACCAGAATGAAGATGATAAAAATGTCAGATTCTATTAAATGTGCTCAGGTTGAGGCAGCCTAGTAATTTAATTTGAATCATTTTTTTTTTGTCATAAATCAGAATGCCATCAGTTTCCCCTTTGTTAGATCAGTTACTGTTTCTCAAACGGGGAAGTAGCTTTTTTTTTTAATTTTTCCTGCCTCAAGACCTTCCTATTTGCTTTCATGTGGCACAGCTAGCTGCGTGACTGTCCCCTCCCCTCCATTCAGGGCTCTCCTTACATATCACCTTGTCACAGAGGCCTTTGCTGACCGGCCACATACACACAATAACTTAAACATGTCACTTTCTAGATCTTCCCTGACTTTTCCCCTATTTATCATTTAATGTCATCTGATATGATATACATATTTTTTGTCTATCTCCCCCCACCCCCCACTAAGATCACAAGCTCAGTAACAGAAGGAGTTGGTTGGTCTGTTCACTGATATTTTCCTGGTCTCTAAAATAGTGCTGGGAATATAGGAGGTATGAACTATTAGATGGATGGGTGAACTATTAAACTTAATTTTCTAATTACCATTTTTTATCTTGTGAAAAGGCATGGTTCCAAAAAAATGCTGCCTTCTACTTTCACTTCTATGAATCCCAGAGATTTGGCTTTTTCTGTTTATAATTCAAGCCATACGAGTCACAAATTTTATGTTATTGAAACAGGAATTATCCACATATTAACTGTACACGTGCAGAAAAAAAATAGTCATGCAAAGCCCTATCCATTTGAACCTGATCAAATAACCATATTAATAACCACTGGTTATTAGGTCAATAATTGTCAAGACTCCCATCTTGTCTCTATTACATATTCTTGCATGAGAATTTTGTTATTCTATTAACCACCCACGGGAGATGACATCAACAGTTGAGGGTTGGTTGAGACATCACCACCACCATTTTTGGTGCTTCTAAGGAACCAGTTAAAATGTTTGGCCCACCTGTTGGGAGAAAAATAGCAATGGAAGATACTGAAAACAGTGCGCTACAAAGGAGTATGGATTAATAATTTTTAACATAATTGTTTCAACTAGATCAGTGCCTCTCAAACTTTAATGTGCTTAGTAATCAGCTGTGATCTCGTTAAACGGCAGTTTGTGGTTCTGCAGATCAGGGTGAGGGCTGAGATTCTGCATTTTGAACAAGTTTCCAGGTGATGTCACTGTTGTTGGTCCTTGAACTACCTTGATCTACAAGGAATTCTCTTTTTAACATTATTAGAAGAACGAAGAATGATTTGAATACAACTGTAATAGTTTCAGATTATGTAGAGTTAAGATGTCCATTGCAACAAATTCACCTGACACACTGGAATTGTTACAGAGCAGGACCCAAACAAACAAAGGGGCCCGTGAGCCTGAGAGGGTGATGCTCTTACTGAAAGAAATTCGGGTCCGTCTTGTCCGCCGCCATATAGGAAAGATATCTCTCAATGCCAGAGATCGGTGAAAAGGAAAGGAAAACGTTTATTTTGTGCTATACAAAACTTAAGGCAGTGACCTAATATTTTTTATCAAAAAATCTTAAAGTCCCTTAAAACACCCACTAAACACACACAGTTCTTCCTTCCCCCCTTGCCCAGTCTGGGGTACCGTATCTCAGGAAAGGAAAAATAGAAGTCCAGTCTCAGGCAGTGTCTGGATCTTCCCAGTAATCCGTGCTCGGCTGGTAGGCCTCTCCCGGTTCTCAGCACCATCAGCTGTGTCGCCGGAATCTCTGCTAAAACCGGGTGACGGTTCCCCCTACTACTGCTGTGGGAGAACCCACTCTGGCAAAGGTGCGTGGTCCTCTCCACCAGTCCAGCCACGTGGTCCTCTTTCCTCTGAAGGATCACGGGAGTCCCCACTCAGCCAAATCCGCGTGGTTCTCCCCTATGGCTGCCGTGTCTGGGTTTAAATCCCCGCGCCAAACTTCCTCTGCAGCCCTATTTCCGACTCCTCCTACACTTGGCCACACTTGCCCTCAATCTGCTGTCCTTTCCAGCTTTTCTGGTCACCATCATGGGTCTGGGCAAGAGTCACCCCATGTCCTGGAACCAATCTCCTCCGAGCTCCCACCCAAGCGCTGAAACTCAGGGGACCTGCTCCTAGTCAAGTCTCAGGGAGGTGTTCCTTTCCATCCCCCTAGCCCAGAGCCTGGCCATAGTTATTTAGCATATTCAGGCAACCAGCCCAAGGCTATAGGTATGTTAAATGACCATGCCATGGATTAGCTGCAAAGCTGCCCTGCACGTTCTTGCTCTATGAGCCCCTTCCCCCAACTCACACCTGTGGTGGGGGGGGAAGAGGTAAAAAAAACATCCTAGAGTCTCTGGACACCTTGAGTTCTGGGCCCCATTTCAAATGTCCATTTGGGGTCCCCCCCCTCTTGGCTGCACCCTGTAACAGAATGACCTAAAGAAACCAATTCATTTGTTCATTCATTCATGTTTTCACACATGCAATATGTTAGCTGCTTCACTTGGGACAAAACAACCCATCCCTTTGTCCAACACCTCCTTTGTTCTACTCATTCTCACATACTTTATCTCATTTCAAAATTGGAACCGACATTTAAAACAAAATGATGAGCCAGATTTGTTAGATAATTCTTCCTCTCCGAAGAGCTGATGGTGCTTCACAATTACTTCCCACGTGACGGCTTGTATTTCCGCCCAGATACTATTAATATCTCTCCTCCTGCTGATGGAAACCAGAACATAACTTCAGTTGGTCTCCGCACTGACTTGCTTTTGCTTCTTCCCCTTGCCATCACACTCAAGATCTTGGTTTCCCCCCCGCCTGTGTCCTGGCCACAGTTATCAGAGAAGCTGATGGAATTCGCTGTGTTTATCTTTCTAAGTCTTCGTAGAAATGTCAGTAAATCTCTTTTGCTCTCTGCAGGTTGCATTTTCCAATCAAATTAATTAGCTTATTCATCGAGAAGAATGTCTTCTGTTGTCCCTAGGCCAATTGTCTTCTTGTACTTCCACGGTTAGAAGTTTTGTCTTTTGCTTCTCTTTCCCTCACTTCCCACCACCCCAAGGCAATTTTGCAGCATAAAAAGAAATAACACAAAAATCATTTTGCCTACTCATCTTAAGGCTTTGAACTCCGGCATGTCAACAGACAATGTCTTGTTATTGTATTTTAATGATGCAATTAGGGGCATTTTGTTCTTTCATTTCAATTTCATAAACATGGTTAAAGATTTGTAATTGACCAATAGTCACATGTTTGTCCCGAAGTACACTGTGGCTAGAGATATCTTACCAATTTCTTTATTCTATTAGCTTTCACTTCGTCACCAATTCACGTCCATGAAGATACCGGAATTGGAGAGGAAAGGAATTAATAATGAAAGCATCAATGGGGAACAGAATAAAAATGAGGAAGAAAGGAAGGAGAAACATCCATACATTTATTCTGTTACTTATATACCTTTGCAAGTGTGTTTTAAGTGTTTCATTTGAAAAACTGAAATGGCAAATGTAATTTAGTCACCCTCCTTTAGTTCCTTTACCCCCACAGAAAATATCCACAAACATTATCCTTTGCAAAGACAAAAATGAGTGGGGTGGTTAGAACAGACTGGAGGAAAAAAAGTGAAAAATATAAAAAAGGCAAAGCTATGTAGTATAATAAAAATACCCCATTATAGGAGACCGCTCTGTGTGACATGGGCCCAGCTCCCACTGGGAGATGCACAGGACCCAGGCCCACAGATAGGTTCTCCTGTGGGGAATCAGGCCTGCAATGTGCCTAGGCCACTTTGAGTCTTGCTTTTTGCTAAAACTCCCTCACCCTGAATTGAGGACATTTACTGCAAAGTAACTTCCTAAAATCCACGCTAAACCTTGCAAGGATGAGTGTAACCGGTTCGACCACTTTTGCCTTTTCATTTGCAAATACCCCTCTTCTGTGATGTGATTACCAGCATCCTCTCCTTTGTTTTCTGTAAAAGGTAACCACCTAAAGCAAACCTGTGCATAGTTAATGAGGACCTTCTTGTGATGTGCCCAGAAAGACAATGAAAGCTCATCAAAGCTAAGGCCAAGGCTTTTGGCTCCTCTTGAGAGTGAAGCCCCGCCCCAACTTTTGCTCCACAGGATTCGGTAGTCCGTGTGAATTTCTTTATCTCAGCTACAATGTGGTGGACCCCACGAGTCAGGGTCCACGGCACCCCATGGCTAATCATCTCATTTATAATGATGACCATTCTTTACATTTTGTAACCCTGCTGCTTTAGCAAACTACTCTTTCATACCCTATCTCAGCCAATGTCCTTCAGAGGTTTCCCGGACTCAGGGAGGTGCTGCTGTTTCCTAATCAGAAACTGAGGATTGTAGAGGCAAATAGGTGCACAAGAAAGTGAGACCTTATCCTTAGAGAAATTAGAACGTACTTAGCACGAGGTGAAAATGAGGGCATTTTGTTACCTCTATGTTTTCCAAATTTCTTGTGTGATAAGTGCTGCTGGTTTCTTCGGTCAATCGTTATTTCCTAGATGCAACCCATATAAAGGGAGCATCAGCATGTATGTTTGATGCAAGGATGCCTACGTCCAAAGCAAAAAGCATCCTGACCATCAAAAAGGCCAAAAAGAGAACTAAAATAAATATAGCAGGAATGGTTTATAAACTACCGTATTTTCGGACTATGAGATGCACTTTCCCCCCAAATTTGGGAGGAAATGGGGGTGTGTCTTATAGTCTGAATGTAGTTTACCTGCCTTGCTGTGGGGGCCGGAGGGGGGGGCAGTAGCCTATGTTATTAAATATTTTACTACATTTTTTGCTTCAATTTTTTTTCCTATTGTCCTCCTCTAAACCCTGGGCATCTTATGGCCTGAAAAATTTAGTAAATATGGTGCTAAGATAGCAGAATGCACTCACATATTAGCACAGCTACCCTGGCATAAGATGCCAGCATCTCTTACCTGGGCCATTGCATGCCCTCTCTGCTTCCAGTGGCATTACTGGGATTTCCTTTACCTGGCCCTCCTCTGCCTAAAACTGTCGGATTGCCTTTCCTTGCACTCCGGCTAGAACTCAAAACCCTTGTCTTTTATCCTGATTGACAGTGGCATCCATGGCGAGACCCCCTCCCTGTATTTCAACCCCTCTCATACCTCAGCCACCTCAGCTTCCCTGCTGCAGCTCTCCAGTCACACTGGCCTTTTGGTTCCTCTAACCAGCCAAGCGGTCCCTATTTTAGGGTCTTCGCACCCGGCTGTTCCCTCTGCCCCAAAATGTACTTCATTCTGATTTGCAAACGGTGGTTCCTTCTTATCAGGGAAATTTGACATTAAATGGCATCAGCCCAGAAACCATATTCGTGGATCAGAAAAGCTAAATAAAGTAGCCCCCCAAATAGTCCCTTCCCTATTAGCGTTTAAGCTCTTCAGAGAACTTAGTCCTACCTGGTATTTCCCTTGTGTTCTTTTTCTTATTCAGCATCAGCCTCTCTAGAGATTCAGGAGGTCTGAAACTTCGGCCTCTCATTATCATGACTGCGTCCCTGGGGCCTGGAAATGTGTCTGATATCTCAAGGCATTCCATTAATATTTGTTAATATCTGCGTGCATGCATATATATGATGTTATATATAGTATTCTACCTAGGAATACACGCATAGACATATATCACAAGGAATAGACATCAAATATAATGTGGTTGTTGTCGATAAATAGGTTGGCAGATAATATGTATCGGCAGCAAGCGTAACTATTTATAGATTTTAGTAATGTGCCTATCTGTACTAACCAATTACTTTTACTTTTGTTACAAGATAGCAAATGAAGAGTTCTGTCATGGCTTTGGTCATATCTCATGGGACTAGACAAACGTCAACGGGCATTCTTCTCATCACTAGGTCTATGTTGAGGCAAGGATGATGGCTTCCGGCTGGGTCTACTCACAGCCTGCCTTTGGGAGGGAAAGGAGGGGCGTGGACTAATCCATTTTCGTTCATGGCAATTTACTCAGCCTCCCTATTCTGCAGTAATCACGTGTCTGGAGACAGCAGGTGACACTCCCAAGAAGCTAATCAACATGGCCATGGTAATACAAACTGAACAGGTAACAATTTATTAAAGCATTAAATAAAACCTAGAATCGTTAATTTCTAAATACTGACAATGTCCTATGTTCATCATCAGCTTTTCATTTCCTCAAAAAAAAAAATCTACCACAAATCAAGTCCAGCACAGCTTTCATAATGGCTTATCTCATTGAGAATTTAATAGATTGTCTGCATGAATACACACAAAGTTAGTAAAAGTAGTATGGGATATTTATTGTTATTCACAAACGCGCAAGAGGTTTCTCAGTGTGCTTTGCTTAAATGATACTTGGTGGGTGTGTATTTCAACAAGTTGTCCAGAAAAGACTGTGTGTTGCAAGTGGTTCCATATTCATGTCTCATTTTTTTAAACTCTACATTAACCAAAAAGTTCTGTTAGTGGAAAGGTCGCGCTTGTCCTCTTGGTAATTATTCTAAAAGCTTCAACGCAAACCAAAGTCCCCATATCTTCCCGAAGGACAGACTATGTTCTGTATGTCAATCCTAGCTAAGTAGTGGTATTATCATTTGAGGTCCCCACCCTCCAATAGGATGTGAATGGGAAAATCACCCACACACACCCGTGTGTGTGTGTATATATGGTCATGATTCACCTTCCTTGCAACTGGGTCTCCAGCTGCAATTAATTAATTGACGAGTCTGACTAATTAATGTCACACTGTTAGTCCTATTGGAAAAGAGGAGTGGGGACCAACGCCGGGGGCTTAAGGGGCTCAACCTCCAGAAGAAGACGGGAGGATAGAATGTGGGAAAAGCAGTAAAGGCAGAGGCTGAATTTGAAAGACTTTCAAACTTGGTCTGAGGTGGCTCTGTTTAAGCTGCACAGATCGGAGCCATCCGAAGTTGTAACCTTGAAGAACTCTGGTCTATGACCACAAGCAGGCGGCTCTACATCTTATGATTTTTTATGAGAAGTGGGTGGAATAAATTAGTTGACCCTTGCATATGGGGGGACGTGGGCCAAACTCAATAGTTATAATACTGTTATTATGACCCTCACCTCAAGGGTTTGTTGCAGTCCTCCAAATGATCACAGCAGGGGGAAATGTCAATAGGCACAGACTAGTATCTCCTGGTTCGGAATACGAATATGTGTGGAAACTCTATCTCACACGCGCCTTCCTTTTTCTCTCAGAAGAGATGAGCTCCGCCAGGTGTATTCCCTCCCTACTGTCACACTATAATTTAGCACTGGAATCGTGAGCCTACCAGCATATCTAATGAGTTTCTATGGTCCTATTTTAAAGCTTTTAATCTTCATAAATAACAGCCAAGTAAACTTAAGGCCCTTGGACAATTTCTTTAGCTTAATGCATTCAAATCCACAGTTGGCACTTCATTTCTTTTTGTTTAAAAATAAATCTATCTTGTCTCGATAGATTCTACATGAATACACACTCCCAACAATATAAATCAGAGCAACGCATCGCGAATGATGAGAGATCTTTCTTGTTACCTTTATAAGAAAAGTGCCATTTTCAGAAATGTCTCCCGAATTCTTTTCAGATTAAGTCAGTAGATTTTCTTGACGTACTTTGGAACCATGCAGTACTTGCATTGAGGATTTCCAAACGCAGAGGAGAAACTTTTATTTTTTCAAGAGGATTTCCATAAGCATGTGAGAAACTGTTTAGTATTTTTGAGGGCTTTTCCTTCCGAAGTTTCCTGTCACCTGTATGTAATAGGTGGTTCTACGTGCAGGCAGCCTTTGGTTTATGGCGCTTCACAAATGCAGCGTTTTTCTACAAATCGGAGGCAAGACCCTCGCAAAGAGATTACCACTGGCTCCATTGCAATACTGACTGTATCCAGTGGCCTGGAGCCGAGCCTGCCATATCTGGGCTAAGCCTGAACGTGGTTTCCTGTGTATACTTCCCTGCCTTCGATCGTCACTTTTTAATTTGGGGTGAAAATGCGGAAAATATTAACTATGAGAACAGTTTGGCAACTGCTAGAATGTAATTCCGTGGAAACTGGCCCCTTATATCCAACATCTCCACTTCAATTACGAAAGTGAAAACCCAAATGCCTAGTGATAAGCCCGCGAAAATATGCCCCGCAGGAGAGCTCTGCGTGCTTTAGGGACGAACTGCCACTCCTGATAGCGACAGGCAACTGCATCAGAATAACTGTAGCGTGCAAGACGGGCCGCTTTTAGAAATCAAAACCACTTACTTGCTTTGCTTCCCCATGCTAGCTACCCTGAGGCATTCCCATCTTGAATTGAGGAGATTCATTTGCTCTTGTACTTCGTTTTTTTCTTCTTCTGATAACTTCCCCGTTCCAATGAGCTGACTTCCCAATTGCAGGACACTACCGACCCGTCCCTGGTGGGACGTCAAGTCCATCATGTACCCCTGAGGAGGAGAGAAGTTGACAGCAGTGATTAACACTTCATGTACATCATTAAGGTTTTACTTGTTTTTTTCCCCCCTAAATGTCTAGCCCATTTAAAGTATATCCCCTGTAAACGTATTTTGATGTTTTATTCACAGAAACCTGACAGTGTTTTCAATGTGATTATAGAGAATGATTCACTTAGGTCACCTTCTGCAGAAGCAGACCCTGACATTAGGTTTGCGTACAGGTCGCTTAGTAAGGGAGATGTCCTACAGGAGGCCTGCGAGGGAGCTGAAGGCGCAGGAAACACGACAGGGAAGCAGAGGAGGGCCAGGAAGGATGCAATCCTGAGACAAGTGTCCAGCCAGGGCAGTGATGCCACACAGGTAGTATGGAGTGTAAGTTACAGCTCAGCGTTGCCTTGACCCAAGGGAAGGGAGCTGGGCTGTCAGATTCCTGTGGGAGTCGCTGCGCAACCACCTCTCAGCACCTGCAAGTGGTGCTCGCGGAGTTGGAACTTCAAAAGCAGGCTGTTGGCACGCCAAGCCCAACACACTTGTTTGTTTCCATCCCTAAAGAAACACTACACTGCCGAGGGAAGTGCGTGATTGTCTAACCAGTAAGCTGCATGCCTGAAGCCAATACAAAGTAACAGTGAAAGAAAAAAAATAAACCCCAAACTAAATCACAAAACTACCAGGATGCTAGGCAGGGGCTGGAATAAAGGGACTCGCCATGACGACGAGGCACGTGCTTTGTCTCATAAATCGATGTTTTGCTTTACCTCGTGAGTATGAAACTGTTCTTTCACTTCCTCTACATCACTGGAAATCTCCCCCTGGGCTTGCAAAGTGTCCTCGGCGGAAAGAAGCCACGAGAGAACTTCCTCCAGAGCTGTCTGGTAGCTGTCCAGGTTTACCTCAGTCCCCGTCACCAAGCTGCCAAATGACTTGTCTCCGGGAGCTCCCAAACGCTGAACAATAAAAATAAATTGGGCGTTATACAATTAGTGTTTTTGCAGACTGTTCCAGTACATTAAATGATAAAATGAATGAAATACTCAGAATGCGAAAAACGTCCACGTGCATCATCAGAGACGTGGACCGCGGACTCATAAAATCGCATGCCTGCGATTTTAACAGCCCCACAAATATATTGCAAATTTTCAAATGCTACCAGAAACCCATTTCAAGTTAATATTTTATTAAACATCTTCTGGATTACTATGAAGAGTGGATGGATACATCACTTTTTCATGTTATACTTGAAATGCTATGAATTTTCATCCATAGGTACCTTTTTTCACTTCATATTTTAAATGGTTTACATATACATTATTGGTATTATATTTATATACTTTGCAATGGCATTAAACGGAACATCTCTTGCCCAAAGCTATGATGTAATAAAATGTTTCTGAAAATCTACAGAGCAGAAGAATTATCAGTAGGAAAATAAGGAAGGGGGATAAAATTGAAAAAGAAATATTTACACATCTGAAATTTCTAACAGTATAATAACTTTTAGGAATTAAGCCTTTATTTCCAGAAGGCTATGGTTTAAATAGCGAGATATTATCTTAAGAGCAGTAAAATAGAAAGTATGTGCCTCCTAATTCAATTTGCAGGAAGTTAAGTGAGAATCTCAACAGTTGTCTTGGAATTTCTGCTGGGACCCTACAGTTGAGAATGAAGGATAAAAAGTGTCCATGATTCTCAGGAGAAGATCCAGGCCACCAAAGTAAAAATTGCTAAAAGATGACCCCCACACTGGCTCCATAATCCTCAATCCACTGTAAGCTCAGAGGGGTATGAGAAACAGCAAGGAGATTGGAGAATTCCGGTGAGAAAACTTCCCTTTGGAGGGCTATGCATGTCCACACCCTCTCCCCATCACCAGCCAAGCAGTGGGGACTTCAAGACAATTGTCTAGACAGGATAGGGTAGTTTCCAGGATGGAACGCTGACCTCTAAATCGGCCTGCGTGTTTGTAGAGTTTCAGAAGTGACAGGGCCAGCACCAACAAATGACAGCAGACATCTCTTGAGATAACCTATGCTTCTGCTGCTTTAGCCTTAGGGCGATCATCAGTTGTAAACATTTGAACAGGTAAAAACACAGGCCTGATTTCTATTTGCCTGGGTCAACGGCACTCATGCTAGGTTGCTCGGCTTCAAAAATCCTGAGAAGGACCGCACTCAACAGGGTTTCCTGCTGAGGTAAGGAACACAGGCAAACTGTTGACATATAGTAGAAGCAAAGCAAGTAGACTGGAAAAATAGAAAAGAATCTTCTGTTTTCTCCAAATATAGCAAGCCAGCCCTGGGCCCTAAAAGCACGGTTTTGCAAAGGTACCGAAAGACAGTGTAGAAACACTCAGAAGGTACCGGGGGGATTTCACAATCTTGCCTAGAGAAAATCTACCCTTTTTTTTTTTTTTTTATGATAATGCTCTCCTGGCATGTCTGCCTGGAATTTTCAGTCCCCTCAATGCTGAGCCTTATCCCCCTGAGCTGCTCTTCTGATAAATGCTCCAGTGTTGAAACTTTAGCACTATAAGTATATCCAACTATTAAGTCCTTTAAGGTGGCAAAACATAGTGGCAGTCTTTGGTGGGATATTTTCATCAAACTATGTGCTCTCCGTTTCTAGACAAATGCCAAAGATAAATCATGCTGATGAAGTCACACTCACCCAGGTCTAGCATCTCAAACAGTGCATAGGTGCCCCAAGAGGGTTATTTGCAAAAGCCTTCCACAGTCAAGGCGATTTCTGAAGGCCTTAGGGGTTAGAACAAGTTCCAAAGTATATATCCCTTCTGCCCATTGCTAATGATTATTAGTAAAAAATATCAAAGTCAGCGTTCAGCGGGGAAAGGTCGCAGTAAGGCAGCTTGGGAAACATGAATAGGTGACCAGCTTCATGGCTGTGAACACGAGCAACTGCACAGCGCCCACGTCTCCGGAGAACCCCGTGCTTATTTTATGTTTTTCAACATGGCCATCTTAAACTTCTGAATGATTTTGTCATTGAACTTGGGTTTTATAAGCAAAGTCCAATGGGGTGGCGAAGTATGCGCATGAGCAGAGAAGATAGCTACAGTGTGTGTATCTGCCTCATCTGCATACATATATATTGTTATGTCTCAGGGGCACGGAATTCCGGCAAACCCACAATAGATGGGAGCTGAGTGTAACTCCAGCAAGTACAAGGTTAAGTGTGGCATGTCCATGACTGAGTGAATGAGGGCACAGAGAGCCCGGGAAGTCATGCTTTCTATTTGAAAGAGACCCTGCTTCCAAGCCAGAAAGGAGGTGCCGCTAAGGAAACACAAACCACCAGGGAACACGATCATATCCTTGCTCACTCATATTTCTCTTCTGTGTGAGCCAACCACTTATGCTGAAACTGATGACATGGAAAGAAAAGGGAAAGACAGGACAAGCCACACTTCCTTTTCCTTTCAGCCCTTCTGCACTCAGCAGTAAGCGGAAGGTAAACAATATTGGCAGAACATGCACCTATCAAGAAATGAAATGGCAGCCGGGTGAGTTGCATATCATTTCCATGTTAAGAATGAAATACATAATACAAGCTGCAACATACAAATTGGCTGGTAACAATGATTCTGCATGAGTTAAATGCTCTTATATGTGCATTTGTAACTGCAATTGCACAATATAACAAGCAGTAAAACTCATGCTAATGTCTTAAATTTTTAATTTTCTTTATTCAGTATGATAAGAAAGAGCAAATAAACACACCATGGAAAGTCAAGAGAGAGACCACAGAATAAAGAAAACAACTTTATACTTTAGTGACTTGAATGGTGCTTTCCTTCCTGCTTCTTGAACAAAAGGCTCTATGTTTCATTTTTCACTGGGCCATGCAAATTCTGTGGCCAGCTCTGTGAGTAGGTGGAAAACAAGTAAAATCCTATCCTGAATATTTTGTCTTCTCTTGGTTGCAAGTTAGAGGTGACAGGGGTTTTATTATGCTCAGTCAAGAGAACGGGGCTGTTCAACCCAAGGGCCATGGAGGCAAACAGTCAGTGTTCGAAGTCCGACAGACCTGAGCCCTATCATAAGCCTTGCTTTCCTCAGACATAAAATGGGAACAATGATACTCCCCTACCAAAAAATGTGGAAACAATTAAAGGAGAGTACATAAAGTACTTGGCAGAAATCCTGACCGTGCGTAAGAACCCAACAGAGTATGTTAAGCTGTAATTATTATTATTAGCATCCCGTATATGTAAGAACCACTTTGAAGCACAACCTGCCCCCGGGTTACCTTCTGAAGTCACTGCCCGAATTTCAGGTCAGACAATTGTTGCAGAAAAAAAATGACCAAAACAACTTCTAAGAGCAAACGTCAACTAAGTTCAACTTTCTTTAAAACTTTGAGCTCAATCTAGCTCCTATTTAAAAGTTCTTAAAAATCATTAACATTGTTGAGTTCAGATAATCTTCTCCAAATGCTAAGTTGTAAACAATGCTATTACTCAAGTAGCACAACACTATATTTCAACATCGTACCATCTATATTAAAAAAGTAAACACTTTATGATTTATGGATATTTACAGAGGCTTGAATTTTTGGAGAAAATTTGAGAAGGCACATCTTTATATTCAAGGACATGATGTCTAGTAGTCATAAATTGTGAATCTAAATGTTTTGTCTGATGATGTTCATAAAATAAAAACTTCTCAAAGACAGCCTTATTAAAATTAAATCCAAACATGAATAAGCTCGGTAAAATTACATACATAACTCCATTAATCATTATTTACAGCCATAAATTTAACTACAGATGCATATGATTATGATCAAAATTGTCAACTGTACTCTGAGTAATCTCTCTTTGTCTACAACCATTGTTTTTCAAATTGTCAGTCATGATCCATCAATGATACATGAAATCATTTTAGTAGGTCATGACCCAGAATACTCTATTTAAAATTAAATAGACTATGTGACTATATATAGTAAAAGATATTAACTACACTTATCGCGGTGATCATTTAGCAATGTGCACAAATAAGGAATCATTATGTTATACACCTGAAACTAATATGTTGTATGTCAATTGCAATGCAGTTTTTAAAAAAGGCAGTCCGCAGGTCAGGATTCAAATCCACACCAAATGAGCACAAGCCCGTGTTCTTGCCACTACACCTCATTACGTCTCTGGCCTATCCACAAGTTTATGTTAAAGAGAGCCAGGGTTCCATATTCTGCTGAAGGTAACCATTAACCAGGAAAACTTACTGTAAAAAATAAATCAACAATGTTCATGTTAAAATTAATAAATAATTAAATAGAGTAAAAATATCAGACTGTCCTGTAGCTTAATGATTGGTGTTTTTGTGAATTTTTGTTTCGGATACACATATATATGCATGCCTAGGTACACACACACACACACACACACATGTTCTAGGTCAAGAGGAAAAACATTTGTAGTTCATTTAACTAAATAGGAAATGGTTCTGGAATTTAAGTACAGGTAAACCCATGGAAGGAGAAATGTTTGTGAATTCCACATTTGAGCATTTTCAACAACTTCTTTTTTAATATTTTTAATTCTTTTAATTACTTTATTATTGTTCAAGTGCAGTTGTCTGCATGTTCCCCACAGCACTCCCCCCACCCCAGCCAGACCCGCCTCCCTCCCTTGTGCCCACCCTCCCCCTTGCCTCCTGAAATCCCTTCCCCTCATTATCTCCTCCCCCCCGCCCCTCTGGCCACTATTAGATTGTTCTTAATTTCAGTGTCTCTGGTTATATTTTCTTTGCTTGTTTCTTTTGTTGATTAGGTTCCAGTTAAAGGTGAGATCATATGGTATTTGTTAAAAACCCATCTTTAATAGAGAATTTGGAAACAAACAAAGATAAACAGAGAAGCTTACCCTTTTGATTACAGCTCCACAAAATGTGTCTTCACGCCATAGTATTTCATATTTCACCCAAGCTTGTGGCTACCTCTTATAGTTACGAACTAGCATCAAAGGAAATTTGCTAGGAACTTGGAGATGCCACCAGTATCATCCATTGGAACGATTTTTCCCTTACATTGTGATCTTACTTTAATTTCTGTCTTTATCATGGTAGTTTCCGTTTCTCTGCAGTACATTGGCCAAATGCTTCAGATGACAGGCACAACAATGGACTGATAAAACAATCCTGGTTGTTTTCAAACTTACAAGCACTAACATTTACTCAACAGATCCACATACTTCAGAGGCTTAATTGTGCATGAAGAATTACTAGGTATTGTCATCTATGTTCCCGAAGATGTTGCTAATGCATAAAGGTGGAAGGAAGAGCAGAGAGGGAAAAGTTAAGCAAGAGAGGGCAAATGAGTATATGTGTTAATCCTGCAATGTCCAGGACAAAAATGCCTGGAAACTCATCTCTAGTAACAGAAATTGTTGCCCTGACTGGTGTGGCTCAGTGGATTGAGTGCCCGCATGCAAATCAAAGGGTCACCGGTTGGATTCCCACCAGGGCACATGTCTGGGTTGTAGGCCAGCTCCCCAGTTGGGGGACATGCGAGAGGCAACCACACATTGATTTTTCTCTCCCTGTCTTTAAACAAACAAACAAACAAATAAATTGCCATGATGAAATATCATATAATAGCCTCAACACTACTTTATATACAAATATGTCTTAAAACCCAGGTTACTATTTGTCTGATCTTGAGTAAGTTATTTCACCTGTCTGCATCTCAGTTTCACCATCTGTGAAACAAAGAAAATAAAAATATACCGCCACAGGACTGTTGAAAAGGTTATATGAGATGATGTGTATAAAATGCTAAGCACATTCTAGTTTCCAAAAAATGCTCTGCAATGTCAGTATTTGGGGACCAATGTTCATTGAAATGGCATATGGTTTTTATGAGGAAACACAGTTGAACAAGCTGTGTGTATTTTTAGAAGCATGGTTTGGCAATTCAAGCTGAGATAAGTCATCAAATGGCTACATATATAGGTAGTGAAACCAGCAATCCAGCAAGCCACAAAGCTCTTAGCAAAATACCTGGGATGTTTCCAGAGGCAGAATCTATCACTGAGTAGTTTTATATTTCTGTTGTAGCTGATCTATTTTGGCAAATTCCCCAAATCCAACCTTAAAATGTGACACAAGATTTCACCTGGATAAAGAGAGTTTTATTGTTCTTGAACGTATACATGTTTCAAGGACATTTGAGGATTTTATTACTCAGGTCCTTTAGATGTGTCATATTTCTTGTTTACAGAGTCTAAGCCAACGCATGCCTGATGAATCTTTGCTATATTCTATCATCTTTTTATCCTTCAATATATCCAAGTATATAAGATGGGTCCATTTAAACAAAGCTAAACAGAAAGGGTAGTAAAGATGATCACAGCCATTTCCACTTGGCTCACAGTTCAGTTGATCAACTTTGCCTTTTTTCAAAAGTGTATTTTTCTTCTCTTCATTTCCACAAATCAAGATTCAATGGCTTTGAAACTACTAAGAAAATGCCTGGGCCCTACTGTGTTGGTGAGCCAGAAATCAAGTGTGAGTTTTGAAACGATGCTTTCAAGACAGACGCAGGCATCACACTTAACAAGGGGACAATAGAAAGGCAGCGAGGTAACACAGCCCGGGTTGTGGTAGAGACTTGCATTTTGTGACAGGGGACATTGAGCAAAAAGTAAAGCAAACATCGATATTTTGTGAAGGAAGGCATGTGCCAAATGCCCTGGTTGAACTCTATACCTTCTACACTTCCCATCACTTGCCTTTGATTTTTAGTATCAGCAAAGTTAATCTCCTTTTCTATTACAGAATGTCTCACAGAAATGCTATATTGTGCTTAGCATGCTATTTAAGAGGACAAAAACTACGTCATCTGTACGCATATGTGTGTTATATATATGAGTGTATTTACATTTTTAAATGTAAAATCTCATCCAAAACTCCACTAAACAAAAAGGTGTGGAACAGAAAGTGTTTATCTTGCTACCAAAACGCTGGCCACTGCAAAGACCACTGGTCCTCATATATCTGTCCCCTTCTGCTTCTTCCACAGGGGCAGACAGTTTTAGATTAGTATTTGGCTATCATGTTTATAGATAGCCAAACCAGAATATGAACTACAGTTCTCAGCTTCCTTTGCAGTTAGGTATGGCATGTGACCAAATATTAGCCAGAGGGATACAAAGTGCACAACTTCCTTGTCAAGACCAATGAAGAACAGATATGGCCCTGGCTCGTGTGGCTCAGTGGATTGAGTGCTGACCTGCAAACCAAAGGGTCACCTGTTCGATTCCCAGTCAGGGCACATGCCTAGGTTGCAGGCCAAGTCCTGAAGGGGGTAGGGGGTGTGAGAGGCAACCACACATTGATGTTTCACTCGCATTCTCACTCCCTTCCCTTCTCTAAAAATTAAGTATTTTTAATTTTTTTTTAATTTAAAAAAAAGAACAGATATGCCCTCCTTCTAGTCTTTTCCTCCTTCCCTCAGGGTGACACAGACATGCAGATGAACTATGCTTCATCACAGGTATGAGGACAGATCTGAGAAGGTCACAGAGCAACAAGACAAAAGGACTTTGGTCCCTGGGTGAGCAAGCTCTGGGAGGCCTGGAACATGCACACCCAGACCTGTGTTTAATTAAGATACATACTTCTAAAAGAGAAATTAATTTGTTTCTTAGATAATCCATCAGTAAGTTGTATCTTTGTTACTTTCCACAAAACTTATAGCCTACTTAATGCACTGCCATGCTGTAAGTCTCCAGGAGCTGAGATTTTACTATAAAGATATATGCATTTCTAAGAGCTAATATGTGATTTTAAAATAAACTCTCTACCATAAAATTGTATGTCCATCTGATAATTTACCCTCTCTCTGAAACATACTCTCAATAAAGGTTCCAGTTCATTTTGCTTCGTCATTTTACAATCCATATACTTTTTAAAATTATCCCCAGCTTTACTTAGATGTAATTGGCATATTAACATTGTGTAAATGTAAGGTGCACGCTGTGTTAATTGGATACACTTTCATAGTGCCAATATGACTGCTACTATAGCTTAAACTAACACATCCATCACATCACCTAACTGCCATTTATTCTTTGTAATGAGAACATTTAAGATCTCTCAGCATTTTCTCAGTATATAATATGGTATATACCTTTAGATATTGCACCAGCCTTTATGTTCCCTGAAGGCAGGGACCCTGTCCCCATGCTTAACAGACAATGCAGCACAAAGATAACTAATAAATATTCACAGAATTAAAATATTTGGGGTAGCACATTTTAATTTATTGTTCAAACTCATTTTTTCTTCTAATTTAGGGTCTCATATAAAATATGTTTTAACCAATGATCATGACTTGAAAAATGGGTGTATCATGGTATAAAATATTCCTGATTTAAATATGTACTTTCCAATACAGCAGGTCATCAAATAGTATCGTTTCATTCAATATCATTTTGTTATAATGACATTTCATTATAATGTTGATGGAATGCTGCAGGAACTTATCTCCTGTTTATATTGATTAGACTATGGTGAAACTAGCTTCTTTATGCAATGTTTCACTTAAAGTTGCAGAACCTACAGTTGACATTAAGTGAGCACTTACTATATTCCCTTTGATAATCTGAGTGTATGTTTCCTTTTTATTTCCTTTTCTTTCTCTGACTTTTCTAATTCTACTCTTTCATACCATTGGACAGACATGAACTTTTTCAGTTATGCTATCTTCTACTCCTTTATTTTCTCAAAATAACAGAGCCCTACCTATAAAACCAAAAAGGATGGAAAAGAAGTAACTATTGCTATGATAAACTCCCCTAAACTCATGGAAGTTTAGGAAAAAAATGGAATATTTAAATAGATTTAAAAAGTACCTAATACAAAAAATACTTTTAATTGATGGAGATAACAATAACGCTTAATAACTATCAGTGGACTCCTGTGTAAATAACATTCTCAGAAATGTATGACGTAATGCGTGAAGGGTATTGGACTTAGTGATGGCTCTGCACACATCTCTTATAATTCTCTGAACCACCCTAAAAGAGGAGCTCATTTCCCAGGTGAGGCAACTGAGGTCACACCAAGAGGTGCTAGAGGATAAACTGGACTACCTGTAAACCTGCATTCCTTTTTGCCATTCTGAAGGGCTAGGGGAATATTATGGGATGCATGGATTCCAGAGAAGGAAGATGAACATATAACTCTGTAATTACTTTGGTGTGTTTCAACAACTTTAAGTCACTATTTGGTCGGAATTCACATGTGAGGAATTTAAACACTCAGGGATTTTCTAAAAAGTAACTTCAAAATCAGACAGTTACAAATGTCTGGGAAGACCAAATCAATTCCTGATGCCATTTCCCTCAACTCTACTTTCAAGGAGTCCTCATGCATGTATAAAAAGTCTTACTTATTCTAATCACTTTTATCACTATCTAAAGTAAATATGACACACTAGATGATACTTATAAAATCAAAAGACTAAGTATATTGCTTTAGGCAAATGGTTTCTACTTAGCAAATTTTTTTCAAAACTAAATATTTGCAAAATTCATGTGTATTACCACTTAAATAATATCCCCCCCCAAAAGGACTGCAGGCTATACAGTTTGCTGTTAACACATACAAACTAAACTACCCAATGGGGAGCTACAAAAGAAAACTAATCATTATGTATTTCCATGTGGCCACTCAAAATGTTTTTGCTTTATTTCATAAATCATTTGCAGTTCTCAGCAATTTATTTGTTTATTCAACAAGTCTATGTCTAACTAAATTTGAAGGTATCACATTATATCCGACAAAAAATATTCAAACTTATCTACATCTGCAGCAATCTCCTCAATTTCACATTTCAAGGCAGAATCTTATTCTTCCTGTTATGGAATCCAAGGATCCATCATCCTTAAACCTTTCGGCTTCTTCAGTAAAAGGCCCCACAGTGAGTACTTTCAATTCTGCAGGCCACTGTGGGCCAGTTGCACCTACTCAGCTCTATCATTGTAGATGGTGGCACAAAAGCAGCCAGAGATCGTATCATACAGAAGTGAACGAGCATGGCTGTGTTCCCATAAAACTTCACTTACACAAACAAAGCAGGTGGCAGACTGATTTTGGCCAATTTCTGATACTCTACTGGCTCTGCGTATTTAACCGCATTCACTTTCACGGATTCGAGAACATACTCCTGTTGATTCTTTCCTCTCTCCCCAACCTCCACCCCTCACCGACCCTAATGGTTGCTTTTCCACTCAGTTGCATGTGCAAACTAGCCTTCCTGAAAATTTCACTGCAGCCCCTCACCCCACCCCTTCCCCTGCACGTTACCGCTTCTCAAAGGCATCACACTGCACAGAGGCAGTGCTCGCCCTCAGGGAACTTCAAGTCTGTTTCACTTTGTAAGCAGTATGTGCTCAGCAAAGATATTGATCTCAGATTCCTGGTACACACCTGAAAATGGATGTGACGATATTCATGCACAGGGTGCCTGTGAGACTCACAGATAATAATATACACATAGCTTTTAGTAACATTCGGTATCACCCCTCCCATTCAACCTTTATAAAACTGCATCATCCGTTGCCTCACTCTTTTTAATCAGTACAATGCAGAACAAAGAAATAAAAAGTGACATCAACAAAAGGGAGTTCGGTTTTGCTGAGATTCTAGGATGTCAAACATACGCAACTAAAGTGACACTTTTGCCTAAGTAGGTAATTTTTCTCCAGACATATGGTTAGTTCCACTTCCTTTGGGGATACAGACTGCTTGAATTCTCCATCACCTTTCGCACACATCGCTACATTCTTTCGTGTTTTTTCTTTATTTATTTGGCATGCTTTCATCACTTCTCCATCTTCCTAAAAGGGTGGTGTGGCACATCCTTCAGGAAAACCCTCCCAGTAGCCTACGAGTGCAGTCTTGTTTATTCTGTTCACTGTACAGTGCCTGACACGTAGCAGGACACAACACACAGCTGCTGAATAAAACAGTAAATCCCCTAACACATGCCAGATAGCAATTTTCCATACTTTAAATTAATATTGGCACTCTTTTTCCCTAAGGGGATTAGACCACAGTTACTGCATCTTTCTAAGTCAGAGCAGAGAGATGAAATAACATCTCACACTGAAGCTGTCCTCCTCTGGGCATGTTACAAGAAGGCAGGTTCTTTGGAAAGGACAATGATGCGGGAAAAACAGGAGGCAGTGGAGAAACAGAAAGACCAAATCTGAGATGGGCTGACTCTGTAAAAGAAGCCACAGGGCTGAGTCTACAGGAGCTGCGCAGGTGGGGCTGTCACCCCTTGCAGCTTTGCCGGGGAGAACCACGTGGCTTTGACCAGGGTGGAGACCCCTGCAGCTTTGTAGAGGAGAACCACACAGTTTGATCCTGGCCTATGACACAGCTGATGGTGTCGGGAGCCTGAATCTACTTCTTTTCCTGAGATATGGTACCCCAAATTAGGGCAGAGGGCGAAGGAAGCACTGTGTGCATCTGTAAGTATCCTAAAGGACTTTGATATCTTAATGAAGACATTAGGTCACTACTTTAAGTCTGTATAGCTTTAAATAAACATTTCCTCTCCTTTTTACAAATCTCTGGCATTGAGAGACATATTTCCTCTGGTGGCGGACAATTCAAACCTAGTGGGGGGTACTTTTGGTAATAGTATATCGTACCCACCTTGGCCCTGTTCTGTAACAACAGTACCTGCTGCCTTACTCTGTGTACTTACTGTCTGTGTCCTTACTGTCTTTGAGGAAAGACATCCTTTGTTTAAGGCCTTCAAAGGTCGACAGTCATAAGGCAAATGTTAATGATATTAAGGCCTGGGAACACTCTGGGTAGATTTCATTATCAGCTGCAAATGCTGCCCTCTGCCTTAAGGCAAGTAATAAAAGCCCAGAACAGTCAGTGCCTGGTGTTTCCAGTGTAGGTCACCGAGGAGGTGCACGCAGACAGTCAGCTGAGGCAGCGGGTAGTGTCTCAGTTTTACCCCTGGCTCTTTACAGGAGAGAGCGTGCTTCCAGTTTGTGCTTCAGGGTCCTACTGGCAATTCAAGTTTTTAATCTGAGGTCCGGAGAACTGCGAAGAATAAGGGCTCGTTGGATGTGATAAAAATAAAAGACATGAAACCTTTTGACAAGTGTTTCTCTTGTTCTAACGTTTTTCTGACATCTTGAAGTAAAAGAGTCAAATGCCAGGGCGGTCAGCAAATCACTGTTTTAGCAAAGATACTAAAAAAGCATTTAAGAGTATATACAGAGTGGGGCAAAAACGGGTTTACTGTTGTGAGTATGTGAAACACAGAGTTTATTCTTGTATTATTATGCATTATTATTGTGTTATGTGCCATAGGAACAACTGAAAACCCACTTTTGCCCCACCCTGTATTGTAAAATGAGTGAAGGAAAACATGAGTAGCAAAGCAAAACAGAGCCCCAGGTGAGGCTGACATAGAAAATACATGTCATAAAGAGAGATATATATATATCTCCATATCCCTGGCTGGTGTGGCTCAGTGGATTGAGCACTGGCCTGCAAACCAAAGGGTTGCTGGTTCGATTCCCAGTCAGGGCACATGCCTGGGTTGTAGGCCAGGTCTCCAGTAGGGGGCATGAGAGAGGCAACCACACATTGATGTTTCTCTCCCTCTCTTCTTCCCTCACTTCTCCTCTCTAAAACTAAATAAATAAAAAAGATACACACACACACATCTATCTACATCTATTGTTATATTTGCATGTGTGTGTATATATATATACACACACATGCAAATATACACACATGCAAATATAACAATAGATAGTATTATTATTGTTGAAATGACTTCTCTTTCTTCTTCCACAATTGGTGAAAAGCCACCCAGTGAGCAAGATCCCTCACATATGATTTCACATTCACACCTTTTTTGTTATTCCTAGTGGCACCACCCAAACCACTGTTTCTCCACCATGGGCTCCTTTGGCATCGTGAGGCTACTGGGCAGTATCCGGAGACAGTGTTGCTTGCAGCTGCCGGGGGTGGAGGGTGCTGCTGGTACTTAGGACGTGAAGTGGGGAGAGGCCAGGCATACTGCGAAACATGCCCAGCAGCAGCCCAAGGACTATCACCACGCCACTGCCCCTCCGCCAATGACGGATGGCCGGGCCCAGTGGCAGTGGTGACACCTGAAGATTCACGTGCCACCTGAATCATGCCCTGGAACAACATTAGAACCACTTGAACGACAGCCTCTCCAAATTGCTTCGGTCTCTTCCATCTTTTGCTTATTTCAATCCAAGTCAGCGTTGGTGCCAGCGTTTGCATTGCATATGCTATTCTATTATGCAACAACTTCCAGTGATTTTTACTCTTAGAATGAAGCCCCAAATGCACCCCCTTTTGTGTAACGGGCTCACATGTTTTCTTTTATTCTCCCTTTCATTGCTTTGGAACCTTACAAATCACCCATTTCATGTTGCACCTTCCTACTTGTTTATTTCTCCTGCTACAAAACAAACAACTCTTTTCCAAATATACTGAAATCATACGCTCCTTCAAGTTCCAGCTGAAATGTCGTCTCCTGTATGACTTCTCCTGATCCTTTCCAATAATGTTTTCCAATTTTATAAATTGTTCATCTTCATCAAAATGCTATTCGTGAATGCACATTCCACATTTTTAAAATAACTTGTTCACCAGCAAATTTGAGGACTGATTCAGTTTAGCTACACTCTTCACTTTCACCCAGTCTGCCAGGTACTTGTTTAAAACCCTGGCTAATAAAATGTAATCTTCTCTCATCTAAATCTGCATTTTTTACAATAACAAATGAAAATATTTTATATTTACAACATGGATTCAAAATCTCACTGAATGATTTTGTTTGTAATATTTTAAACAGATGTACTTTTTTTTTGAAAGATTAGATGTGAAAGATTTTATAGCTGGCATGCTTATGATGAGACCATCGCCAAATACCCATTTTTGAAATGCTATCTCCATGGCATGAATTTCTAATAACATCCGGTTCCTATCTTAATGATCGTTGATACTGAGTTTTACCTTAAAAGGAGAGATAAACTGTTTTAACTGCCTTGAGAAATATTTGAGAAATAACATAGAACTCACAGCTATTTGTCAACAACAACAAAAATAATTCAGTGTATTTGAAACAGCATACAAAAAAAGAAAGCATGTGTTACATTTTTTCAACTACTCTGCCATGTACCTCGAACACTTCTGTGTAGTAAAAAAGTATTTTCTGAGACACTCCCGTTTTGCTACAAAATATTACAAGTATTCTACTATATAAGATAATACAATCTGTAAATCCGCGTAAGTTTGCAAACGCCTTGCAATGCATCCAGAACACCAATGATGCCGATAAATAAGGCAGGGACTCACTGCTAACCCAACCTGTTGAAGATCCCCAACTTTTCCCTGAGGATACCAGTGCCATACAGGGGTGGGCAAAAGTAGGTTTACAGTCGCACCGTGCCATCCTTTTGGGTTAATACAGTTATTGTCATAATCATAACCTGCCTGCCTTTTTCCATAAGGATGACTGTAAACCTACTTTTGCTCACCCCAGTATATTCTATAAAATCATCTGAAAACCTGTATATTCAAAATTAGTACATTTTCTTTCCTTTTTCATTTTAAATAGAATATGTGCATGAGGAGACACAGGACTGCACTGTTTGCGAAACCCAGTGGGTCCTCCTGCGTGCCTCTCAGGAGAGGGCTCCCCACTTTCTAGACTCTTCTATAATCTGGAATGCTTTCTTCACCCTTGACACAAGGCCTATACAATTTATAATCAAAGTGCAAGCTTCATGCCTGGAGTGTTTCCTCTCCGTTGAGGTGTGGTGGAGTGCACCGTTAGACCGTCTCATTTAACCTCACAGCGTAAGGGATGATTACTGTCCACACTGTATAATAAGAACAGCAGGTTCGTAGAAGTTAGAAACCTGCCCAAGGTCACACAGTTAATAAAGAGCGGAGACGGGAGTTGAACTCAGTATTTGTCCCACGGAAGCCTGTAATTTCAGCTGTGTTCACAGACATAATTTTAATACCTTAAGGGGAAGAAACACCACCCAGAAATAGCTAGACTGGTGTGTTTGCATTTCAAAATCAAAATATTAAAATGTGCCATATTTTATGTAAATGTAACAATTTCCAGTCTCTCAGACACTCCTAGAACTATTCATAGAATTTTCTGATTCATCCAGTTTCTCACCCCTAGATCTTTATAATTGATTTTTCATGTTTATAATATAATTAGCTTTGGTTTACAATTTCTGTATTCTCAATAGATAATTTGTTCACATCACAATTTTTTTAAAATCTACCATGAGCTTCATTAGCCCAATGCCCTAAAATTTATATATTTAAATGTTGAAATCATCACATAAAATTATGGGTACAATATGTAGCAACAGTATCACCAGGATTGTTTAATTGATATATATAAGACTTGTAACATATGTGAAAATTTAAAACATGCCTATTAGCATATTTCAATTTGTTTCATCTACTGTAGAAAACAGAAAAGGAAAGAAGGAATAAAAGTGCTTTCTTTGTTTACATAGTGAAATAATAATATATTTAAAAACGATGTTTCATGATATTTCTAAAATACTCTTGAGTAGAATCAGTTGACAATTTCTTGATTTGTACATCCCTAAAAAATATTCTATAAAATCAGTACTTATTCTATAAAAAGGTGTTGTTCATATATTGCCCTTATTATACAGTGTACTATGAAGGGATCAGAATGATCGCCACATACATAAATTAAAACCATAAACTCAACACTGAATATTAAAATATGGCGGCAATTGCAAACTTTTTTTAAAGACTTTATTTATTTATTTTAGAAAGATGGGGAAGGGAGGGAGAAAGAGAGGGAGAGAAACATCCATGTGTGGTTGCCTCTAGCACACCTCCTACTGGAGACCTGGCCCGCAACCCAGGCATGTGCCCCGACTGGGAATCAAACCTGTGACCCTTTGGTTTATAGGCCTGTGCTCAATCCACTGAGCTTCACCAGCCAGGGCCAGCAATTGCAAACTTTACCATGAGTTTGACTTAAAAATCATGGACATGAGCACAAAAGGAAGGCCAAACGTGTTTGTCCTGGGGAAATCATAGATCAGGAAAAGAAAATAAATTTGAGCTAGAAGAGAAAGAATCACAAGCATACTTGGCATCTCCTGATTTAGAAATGCTGCAATTTAGCTCCATCCGACATAGAGACCTTTTCAAATAATCCAATAATGCCTAGGCTAGAAGGTACACAAGTGGTATTTGTTTCAAAGGGTTGTGATTGCCTTGTAAACTTTTACAATGTTATTAACATCAGTTGCTCCACGGACTTGGCCAACGCGGCTTATTTCTCCCACTGTCCTGGAAGAACCATAAACTACTCCTGCCAATTATCACGGGAGTAGTTTATCAGGGTATGGATTATCTGGAACTCTTATTTCTCTTCCATTTGGCCTATTCAGAGCTCATTAGCATCTGAACAAGAAAGTTCAGGCTAAGGAAAGAAAGGCTGCTGAAACTCATAACAATTAAATTTGTTCCTGGTAAATGGGCACATACACCAAGATATTTAGAAATGCTAGGAAAATTAACCAAGAATAGATTCCACAAAGATATTTATGTATATATTGGCAATGCCTTGACTGATTTTTCCCCCTACTGTATTGTCTGAAATACTGAGTGAACTGATTGGAGGCTTTAGCATCCTACAGGACTCAAAGTCCTTATTTTTAGCATATAATAGGCCACCTTAACAGACATCGCTTTCTGTGAGCAATATATAACCGTCATTGCCAACACACTGACCGTTGTCAGTGTGGGGACAAGAAACCAAAAATCGGCTTTCCAAAAGAAGATTTATGGCAACTAAATAGTATCTTGGGGAGAAAAGAGTTTGCCTGGTAAACAGAGACAAGTAGAAAGTTTCTTCTTTGGTTTTATACTGGCCTGTGCATTTGACATGACCCATATCGCTAAGAGGACACACAGATGATCAATAGACATAAAAAAAAGATGCTCAAGGTCACTAATCATCATAGAGAAGCCAATTAAAACCACAATAAGGTATCACCTCATGCCTGTCAGAATGGCCATCATCAATACATCAGCAAACCACAAGTGCTGGCGAGGATGTGGGGAAAGGGGACCGTTTAGCACTGTTGGTGGGAGTACGGACTGGTGCAGCCGCTGTGGGGAAGAGTATGGAGCGTCCTCAAAATATTAAAAATGAAATTAATTGCCTGATGACCCAGTGATTCCACTTCTGAGTATATATCCAAAGAAACCTGAAACACTAATTCTAAAGAATATATGCACCCCTATGTTCATTGCAGTGTTATTTACAATAGCCAAGATCTGGAAACAGCCCAAGTGCCTTTCAGTAAATGAGTGGATAAAAAGTCTGTGGTACATTTATACAATGGAATACTACTCAGCTATAAAAAAGGAAATCTTACTCTCTGCGACAGCATGGATGGACCTAGAGATCATTATGCTAAATGAAACAAGCCAGTCTGAGAAAGCCAAATACCATATGATCTCACTTAAACGTGGACTCTAATGAACAAAATAAACTGACCAATGAAATAGAAACAGAGGCATGGACACATGGAACAGACGGGCAGATCTCAGAAGGGATGGGGGAGTGAGGACTGGATCAAAGAAGGTGCAGGGATTAGTCAAGGAACATGTTATATGCATAGCCCGTGGGCATAGATGGCAAGGAGGTGAAGACCGGGGGCGGGGCGGGGGTTGGGTGGAGGTGGGCCGCGGGTGGGGCGGAAATGGGGAACACCTGTAATAGTGTCAACAATCAAAAATAATAATAATTTTAAAACCTCCCAACAAGCAAAAGTCCAGGACAACACTGCTTCGATGGTGAATTCGAACAAACTTTAAAGGAAAAATTAATGTCAATACTTCTTTACAAAAAAAAAAAATCCAGGAAAAAATGGAACTCTTCCAAACTCATTGTATGAAGCCAGCATTGCCCTGACACCAAAACCAGACAGGGACACCATGGGATATAATGTACAGCGCAGGGAACAGAGTCTATAATATCATGATAACTACGTCCGGTAACAGATGGCAACCAGACTCACTGCGGTGAGCACGCTCTAAGGTACGTGAATGCGGCATCACTATGCTGCATACCTGAAACTAACGTAATGTTGTATGTCAACTCTAATTCAAAATGAATTTAAAAAAGAAAACTGTCTCTCCTATCATCTATTCACCACGGGTAATACAGCCTTAAACATGGAAATTACAATATGTTACACATTATAATTTTGCTTTTTCAACAAGCATGTAAGGATATTTGTAGTTTACTGGTGAACTTGTCTTTGACTAGTTTACCTGGTGGTAATTGAATAAATCATATTGAAAACTTCAAATAGATCATTTGTCATAAAGTTGTTATAATTGTTGATTTGCTAGGTAGAGGAACAATCATGGATTTCATATATTCAACGCATCACGACATCATTTTGCAGAGAAGGGCTCTGAAGTCACATGACTTTCTGGCTCCACCACTTGATGAATACAGTGATTCTTCCACAATTATTGATTCAACAACTACTGAGGACCATGCACTATTGTAGGCAATGGCGATGCAATCATATACAGAACAGACAACAATCTTCAACAGCATGGAACTAATCCTATTAGGAAAGGTAGGCGAAACACATAAATAAGCAGATTTGAAGGGGGTACATGCTATGGAGAAAAATAAAGCAAAGAAGGGGAACAAGAAGTACCAGGGAGAAGAAGATGATGTAGATTTAAAAGGACGATCAGAGAAACTATCACCGGGTGTCATTTGAGGAAAGGACTTACAGAGGTGAGAGAGGGAGTCATGTGAATATGCAGGGAATCGGTTTCTGGGACGTGCATGCGGCCCAGTACAGCTTCAGTGCAATGAGAGAAGGCAAGAATGGTGGAAGACGAGGCCATGAAAGAAACGAAGGGGGAGAGGGAGGTGATTTATGTGGGCTTACAAGACAACAAGACTGCATTTTACTCTGAGGGAATGGCAAGCCATTCCTTGGAGGATTTTCAGCAGCACTGTTATAAAGGATTTACGTTTTAAGAGGGCCGTGTGGCAGACCACAGGGATTGTAGGTGAGAACACAGCCAGAGTAGGCAGACCAGGTGAAATGGCTACTTCAATAACTCAGGCCGCGGATGCCGGTGGTGGCAATGGAGGTGGTGAGAAGCTAGTAGATTCTGGTACGGACTGGTCATGGGGACCTGGCTTCATTTTCCGACCGATAATATGGGGTCTGAGAAAAAGGGAGATGAACTCTGACCCCAAAGTATTTGGCTGTGGCAACTGGAAGGATGGAGGCACCACTTACTGTGATGGTAAGGGCTGCTGAAGAAGCAGATTTGGAGGTTAGCTGATTTGGTTTTGAACATGTTCAATTTGAATTGATTCGGTGTAAATGGTTATGTATCTAAATTTGGAGTGTAGCAGAAAGTTCTGAGTTGGGCTAACCATTTGGGAGGCAATCAACTTACAGATGGCATTTGATACCATGATGCTAGATGAAACCATCGGGGAGATAAATGCGGTCTAAGAACCGAGCCCCGGTTACTGCCACATTGTATTTTTTTAATCACATGTAATCATTAAATACCCATAATGCATCCACTCATATGTTCACATGCATATAGACTTCGTGGACTATGAGTCAAGAATAGTTTCCTTCTCCTCAGCTTTACAAATGTCAAAACTAGCCATCAAAACGCAGAACATTCATTGGTGTTTTTCTACATAGCAAAGTCGCTGCATTACTTGACTACATACGGGAATTAATGGTTTTCAGAGGACTTGTTTCTAAGACTTGGCTTAAAGGGCTCCATGCATTATTCACAAGGCCTGTAGAAAGTGCTAAAAAAACTTGGCATCAGGGGACAGAGCCCTACTGATCAGCAAGCTTTTGCATAAATAATAGAATTCCAGCAGCAAATGTTTTAAAACAAAGCATTGCCTTATCCATATTTTATTGTGTTTTTAAAAATCAAATCGTGTTAAAATGTTCTACCATGCCGTGGTCTATACTCTATGCCCTATGCCATCTTGCTCTCTGACAGAACTTGACTTCAAAAGATTATATTTTCATAAAGCGAGAAAATACACTAAGACTTATAGCATTGAAAAAAGGATTAAGCAGGAATCAATATTAATAATAACTGCTTACTAAAAATGAAATCGTATTAGTTAAATATTAATGTAATAAAAACTTCTTACTGAAGATGCATCATGAATGTTCATGTAGATTTTTTTATGGGCTTGTCTGTCCATAAAGTCAATCCTGTAGTTTCATACCACATATTACATATAACACAGAATATACTATATGCAGTGTCGCACCGATTCCTCCCACAGAGGACATCAAAACTCTTGCTTAAATCTCTCCCAGTTTAAAACATATGTGTCCAGTTTTATCACTCCTCAATCTACTGCTCCATCTCCTTGCTTTCATTCCTGAACTTCTGAATAGATCACCGCACTTTTCTTCTTTCAGTCTACCATCGTCAATCTTTATACAATCTTTATTTCTCGCCCCTCAATGCAAACAGCCATCTCAAAGCATATAGGTCTACCTATAACACAGCACATCCAGCTGCCTCTCCCTCACCTCTGTCCTTGTCGATTCCACTATAGCATTTGATACTGTTGAAAATGACTGCATTTTTCCAAGTCTTTCTTTTTAAATCTGTGTTATAGTAACCTTCAGGGAAAGTTCTATAATCATGCCTATCTTCCTGCCGCCTCTGGTTCCTTCTACTTTGCCTGTGTGTGTGTGTGTGTGTGTGTGTGTGTGTGTGTGTAAAATCATCCCACATACCCTGTCCTTGAACCTCTTCAAATGTATCATACTTTTTCTCACTCTGTGAAATCTCACACACTTGTAAGGCTTGCTCAGTTACCTTTTTCCATCCCAGCCCTTACGGTGTATGTCTGTGTCATCAGTCTTAACCCGCCTCAAGAATAAACACTGGCTTCCAAATACAGTTAGCCCCACATAGAGGTGCCACCGGCACTTCCAACTCAGCATGGCCCTTTTTGTCCATCTTCCTAACACCAAGAGGCCTCTCAATGTACTCCTTAAATGCCTGGGGTGGAGCACAGAGGTCCATATTCCAAACCTGCCAGCAGACTTCTCCTGCCTTTGGAGTAAATGTAACCCCCTTCACATGATACGAGGCTCCCCCACAATCTGCCTTCAACCTTCCCTCCCAGCTGCCTCTGCTGCTCCCCCTCCCCACCACTAAACAGCCTGCGTGTGGTCTGCAAAATAAACGGAAGGTTCAAGGTTCTATGGTTCAAGAAAGTAAGCAAAATAAACCTGGTGATTTTTCCTCTTCAAATAATTTGAGAACGAAAGTTGCAAACCCACAGCCTACTCCAATATTGCAAGGGTGAACACTGAATAATGTGAACACATTCTGTCAAGGTCGAAAGCATTGTAATGTTAAGACACAGGCGTTCTTGTAAACAGAGGAGGTGTGTGTAGGCGAATGGGAAGAAAAGATGTATCTGGAGCACATTCCATATGATTTATTTAGGGTTTCTGGACTTAGCCAAAACACAGAATCGCAAAGATCTGCCCGCGCGGATAAAGGTTACAAGTATACAAACAATTAAGGGAGGTATCCTCAGAGGGGAGGGAGTGGGGGAACTGGGTAAAAAGGGTGAAGGGATTGAGAAATACAGAATGGTAGTTATAGAACAGTCACGGGGCTGGAAAGCACAGCATAGGGAATGTAGTCAATGATATTGTAATAACTATGTATGGTGCCAGGTGGGTACTATAAATATCGGCTGGGGAGAACACTTTGCAAAGTATATGACTATCTAACTACCACGCTGTACACCTGAAATGAACACAAAATAATATTAAATGTAAAGTGCAATTTTTTAAAAAAATTAATTTTTTGAAAGAAAGTGTGCTCAGCTACAACTGGGCAAATATAAAATGATTAACATCCCAGTGCCAATACTACTCGCGGGGAAAACATCCTAAGATATTTTTCTATCTCACTCTCTCTTTCCTCACTTCTTTCTGAAGTTTGGCTTAGGTGACTGTCAAATGTTCTGAATTATGTATAGCTCTCCTTTATTCAGTGAATTATGTGTGGTTCATACACATTTCCCAATGACCAAATATCAAAACTGGTTTCGTCAAACTTAATTCCTTATTCCAATTAACCATCACTTCAACTTTAAATCTACATTCCTACACGGACACATGCGGACACAGTTCACCAGGCTTTTATTTGTCTCCAAATACCACCCTACATAAGTATAGGGCTACATAAACATAGCCTATGTTGCATTAATACATGTCACATAAATACATCATTTTAAGACAAAAGAGGAAACCAGATTGGGTTGACAATGCTGTTACTGTTAAGAAACAGATGGTTGGGAAATTTCTGGAAATTTCTGTATGACAAAAGTACCATCATAATTTATGGCAAAATATAGATGTTATCTGGTAATTGCCCATTTTTCTACTAAAATGTGTAAGTCAGTAAGACTTGCTCAGAAAAAATGGAAAATCATACATTCAACTGACCCAGGAGAGTCCCCTTTTTTTGTACTTTACAAAGTAATCTATCCAGATAAATAGCTTCATTTTACTCAGCTTATTAAATGCTCTTGTTTGTTTTTGTAAATTCTATGATGCATATTGAAAGCCAGCCATCTGTGAGAAGAAAATACAAAAATGGCGAATTTAATAATAATCTAAACTATGTAAATGTATTCATTTTACTTCTTATATGCTTATTTTCTCATAGAAGCTGTAGACCATGAAACTAACTCTCAAGTGAGCACATGTATCATTATTTTCTTCTTTATTCTAAACAAAGAAAAGCCCAAGGTCTTCTTCTGATAAAATGAGAAATGACAGCAAAGAAAAATGCTATGATATGGAAAATAAACACATTCTGAAAGTCCATTTGTCATTGTTTTATTACATATATTTATCTTCATATGTACAAGAGCACCAAGCATAGCACTCTGCTTGTAACAGGTACTCAATAAAATGTTCACTAAATGTTAAATATATTTAGTTCATTAGTAATAACCCAACCTACACTAAGCATGACTTTGATCAGTGTGGGGCAATCTCTTTGAAAAGCATCCAATTGTAATGCACATAAGATAAAAACACTAGTGGATATGAAAAATGTTTTTCAAGAAAAAAAGCATTTCTTGAACCAATGAAAAAGCATCCATTCAAATGCATGTGTGCATGCATATACCTATATAAGCACAAATAATGTATATATTAGAATACTACTACATGGTATCTCTTATTCCATGAAAGATTTATGTGATCACACCATGGAAAAGCATTCAAATATTCAAACATTATTACCAAAACATGATTCCCAAAATACATGCAATCTATCCCACTCTGTGTAGCAGCCTTGTGGTTTGGATGAGATTAATTTCAACCTCCATCCAGGGATGAGCCCCGTTGGTTCAAGTGAATCCCCCTTGTTACAGACATTGGTGCAGGGACATGCAATGGAAATCTACATGCATGGTCTTCTGCTTGCCACACAGTATAATAATCACAGTCACACGGCCTAGTATGTGCCAACCAATAGAGTGCCTGGCCTTTCCATGTGATTACTGAGAACAAAAGGAGTATTTTTCCTTTGAACATAAAGAAGTAAAGAATCACTGGAAGATTCCGGTAGCCATCTTGGTATTATGACAAAACCATCCTGGAAAGAAACAACTACCATATTCTTTTTGGACCATAAGACACACCTAGGTTTTAGAGGAAAATAGGAAAAAAAAAATTTGAAGCAAAAAATGTGGTCAAATATTTAATAACATAAATAACATAATATGTCACTGACATAAATGTAAACAGAGCTCAACAGCAGCATTAACAACCATTATTCCTCCCAAATTTGGGGCGTGGGGGGTGCGTCTTATAGTCCAAAAATACGGGTACTTAACAGAGGTAGTAGAGGAGGATTGAGCCAAGAGAATCGCAGAAAAATAGAGCTGCAGTGTGATGACAAGGTGAATATGTGGATTAAATTCTGACCACTGTTCTAGAAGCTTCTGCCACACAAACCAGTGATGCTCACAGTATACTCACAAGAATTTGTAACAGATGAAAATGTCACATATAACTCCTCCAACACTAGGGTTTTCTGTATATATGTATATGTGCTTGAATTTGTCTTTTTCAGGAAGAATCAATTGGTGGTTTATTATTTTAACGAAAGCACAAACATGGCTCTATGTGAGGCAAATGCATTTTTATTTAAAACAAATCTAAAAATTAAAAGGTAGCATTATTTAATTCATTGTTACAGTAGGCTGAATGTTCTATAAATGTATTTCTAAAACACTCTACCTAAAAAGAACTTACTTAGCTGAGAGAATCTAGGTGATTATTTTTTCCGTAAAACTTGGGAACTCTGTAAACAGGTAAAATGGACTAACTCAATGGTTTTTAATGAATTTCAGTACAACTGAGGAGAAAATATTAAAACTGTCATTTACATGGTTCCCTTATGATACTTACAGAGAAACACTTTCTGTGAATAGAATTGCTAAAGCACCAAATTGGACTTTCTAAGAAAAAGAAGAAGATTTTCAGTTTCAGATATATATGTGATAGGGAGAGATAAAATGACAGAAGTTTAGCATAAAACATCTGTCAAATAATTACCCATTAATACAACGAATATACGTGTGTGTGTGTGTGTGTGTGTGTGTGTGTGTGTGTGTTTTCCATGTCACAGAAACAAACACCATTTACAAAATTTGAATCGAGCATGGTTTGCGCGTAGTCTGGGACATGAGAGAGTATAGAGGCCAATTCAAACCCTAAGACGACTAATGCCTGAAATTACACTGTTAGTCGTTCCCTAATTAGCTCATGACCTTATCCATGTTAAAACACAATTGTTTTTTCATAGAAGGTTTCAACACAAACTTTATGCATGAGTTTCGCATTACTATAACAAAGAACATTTTAATTTGTACATAATTAAATATCGGGGAATAAAGTGCTGAAAGTAACAGACCCTAAGATGCAGAATAGGCTGAATTGTATTAGAAACAAAAACCACAAGTGAGAAGGACCCTCCTATCTCAGGATGACCGTTGTCATATGGTTAAAAAACAGTTGATGAAACAATGACCTATTTTATCTTGGAGCACATACCTGATACCTAACAACACTATTAAGGGACTTGATAGAAAGAAAGATGTTGGCACTTACTGGCCTCTTTATCCCAAGAAAGAAAGAAGTTAATGCTAAAGGTCACCTGTCTGAAGCTTACAAAAAATAAAATATGGCCCGGCTGGTGTAGCTCAGTGGACTGAGTGCCCTGCCTGCAAACCAAAAGGTCACTGGTTCGATTCCCAGTCAGGGCACATGCCTGGGTTGCAGGCCAGGTCCCCAGTAGGGTGCACATGAGAGGCAACCACACATTGATGCTTCTCTTCCTCTCTTTCTCCCTTCCTTCCTCTCTCTCTCAAACTAAATAAAAGAAAGTTTAAAAAAGTGATTTTTCTATTTTAAGAAAATATGGTTTTGTTGAAGAGACCTTTGCTACCTGTGGCTTACAATGTAGTCAACTTGAGTGGCTGATAATTTTCATCCTGATAGGATTAGGAAAGCCAATTTTTATTTTTATTCCAAATCTTCTGAGTATAGGTAGGAGGGGAAGAATTTAAGAGTTAAGTATACTAAAAACAAAAAACAAAAACAAAAACAAAAAACTGTAGTGCCTCCCTAAAGCACTTTGCTGATAAAGTAAGTGATCGTTCCTGTCAAGCAACAGCAGCTCGTGTGTACCGTCAAACGGTGGACTGGCTACGCCTCCTATCCCAAACCTTCGCTGCAAATTGCGTTTGTCGGGGGATATACAAAGCGCAGAGACCTATTAAAGAAGAAACAATGCCTCGCATTGGAAGATTAGCACTAAAACCAAAAGGACTTTGCTTACTACATTATAGAACTGAGGGGGGAAATACTCAAGTTCTAAACATTGTAAAGAAACTGATTTTCAAAGACAGCCCAAATCTTCTTTCAAAATATCTTATTACTCAACCCTAGGGTAAACACCAGAACCCTGAAACAATGCAACCCATAGGAGATTAAAATGGCATAATCCTCCCTGAAATGGGATGCTGCCCATCGTCAATCTCAGACATAATCAAGACGGCAACTATTAAGCAAGACTTAATGAAGAGAGAGAATAGCCAGGCACTCCCTGTCAGTGTAGGATACATGTTTGTGTCCATTTTTCCCTTTCACACATTTTTTTTTTAATCGGGATGTCCTGTTCTCTTTTAACTTTTTATTTAGGGGTATTAGACTTGGATCTTTTTTTTTAAATGTAATAATAGCCCACTGGATCCTGAAGCACTACATCACAGATCAATTGAAAGGGACCTCAGATCACCCAAATATCCGGACCTTGAAACTGGACATCATCACTGGAGAACGTTGGAGACCAGGGGTGTCAGACTCATTTTCACCGGGGGCCACATCAGCCTTGCAGTGGCCTTCAAAGGGCCGGATGTAATTTCAGCTCCTTAACACTTAAGGAGTAGGTACATTTATACAGTCCTAATATTATTTCAGCCCTTTGGAGGCAGCCTTGAGGCTGATGTGGCCCCGGGTGAAAATGAGTTGGACACCCCTGTTCTAGACGCTCTCTTTTCAAGGATGTTATTGGAGCATTTCCAAAAGTGCATATATGCTAAGGAGGGTCTGTCCGAGTGTTGGATGTTCAAAGTGGAGGGCTGTAGCAGACGTTGAAATTGCCCACCCCATGTCTTTTCGACCACCCCACCCCCAGATATAGCAGTGATTAGAATGTAGATCTTAGCCTTAGTTCTACATGCGAGGTTGGTTTTTTACAAGGCAAGCTGAATACTTCTATCCTCTTTGCTACATTGATCTTCTCGGGCCAGGTACATGATTCTAAGAGTTTCCAATCAGAGACAAGCTCACACCTTTTTTTTTAACACTTGGAGAAAATATATACTATTAACCCTCGGCTGTGAACAAGGAAATGAGAGTTTCCAAGAGCAGCTGAGAAAAGACAGCTTATTCCAAACTGACAAGTCATGGAGGGCAGGGTTGAGAGATTAACAGAGTAACAGAGAAAGAGACCCATCTTGACTCTGTAATAAAATTTTACATGAAACCCTTGATCAAAACTTGAACTCACTATTTACTGAGTCATTACATTTTTTTTGCGGCTTAAGTAGGTTTGAAACCAATAGTATTCTGAATAAAACAGGATATAATGCACTTTAATGTTCTTCATCAACTTAATAAATCTTAAAAAAAATTAACAATCATTTTAATATGCACTCATAACCTCCTCAGTGCCAAATATTCTAATTTCAAATCCAATACTCAATTGCTCAGTTCACCATTATGTAGTTAATTGCTATTACTCAAAAAGCATTATCATTAATGCCACTGATGTTATTATCAACAAAATGAAGACAATTTGAATTGGTCCACTTATTCATCAAATGGAAAGTTTTAGAAAGGATTATTATATCATTACAATCAGGGTGGCAAAGAAATGCACAATGCTTTTTTTCATAGGCTGTGTATAACTTAAATTTTTTTAAGCAATCCCTCCACCACCTCACAACTAAGTAAATGGTAATACTATCTGGATCCCTTGCAAGGAATAAAGGTTATTGAAGTAAACAGATGATGGTTTCCATAGCAATTATCTTCATCATTGGTAGTCACCTGACCCTCAGTCTTCATTTTTTATTAAATTTATTGGGGTGACATTGGTGAATAACATTATATAGGTTCATTTTCTAAAGTTGCCTTTCTTTTACCCCTTTACTTTGAGGCTACCTGATTTGTAATTTCTGTCATTAAATTGTCTGTATGTTTCATCCACTTTCAGCCAATAGCAAGAATGTGTTTAAGTGGTTATGAAAACATAACCTTTATTCACTAACTGTAGTTCTAAGAGCACTAAGATACACACTTTGGAAGGGTCTTAGGGTAATACAACGGAAAAAGCCTAGGAATTCAAAGACAGGTATTGGGCTCCATATCTATTGCTTTCTAATTGTGCTGCTGTGTGTGTGTTTTTTTAAAGATTTTATTTATTTATTTTTAGAGAGGGAAGGGAGGGGGAGAGAGAGAGAGAGAGAAACATCAATGTGTGGTTGCTGGGGGACATGGCCTGCAACCTAGGCATGTGCCCTGACTGGGAGTTGAACCTGCGATGCCTGGTTCGCAGCCCGCGCTCAATCCACTGAACTATACCAGACAGGGCCTATGCTGCTGTGTTTTTATAGAATTAAATTCCATCTCCTATTCTCAAGTTCATTGGGGATAAAAATGACTCAAAGCACGTAAAAGGGATACAAACATGTGAAGTAACACGAGGAATTCTTTTCATCCACACGGAAATGATGTATTCTTTAGCCGGATCAATAGAATTCCGGTCACCGCCTGTTCCGGGAAGGGCCCAGCTCAGGCGGAGCTCCTCCCTCTCCTTCCACGAACACCTCCGAGTTGAAACATCAACCTTTTGTTCTTCCTTCACAAACTACTACATTTATATATGGATGGCATAACATGCAGCGATTGTCTGGTGTAGTGCAGGAGGGAAAAATTGGCCTGGCTTCCCAAGCCCTCAGAATCTCATTACATCATGTTTTGCTCAGAGGTTCTTCACGATTCGGGGACAATAAACTCCTTTGAGAATATGACATAAAATGTGGATCCTTTACCCGAGAAAAGACTATGTGGAAATTCAAAAACATTTAGAAGATTATGTTAATGGGGAAATGGACACTATTAAGCACACTTTGTGAAACTTTTAGGGTCTCGTGGACCCCAATGATTGACTGCTATATCCTTTAATCTTTGATAGTCTGCGCTGGCCTATCATTCTGTGTCCAGTTAAAATTCTATACCCTTTAGTTGTCAGCAGTGTTAACCAACCCCTTTTAAAAATTTAACACAATCACACACATAGTAGTTTGTAATATCCTCTGGTTATATTTTCAATATGAAGCTTCACTAGATACTGGACTATGTACAATTTTTCTAGCATTTATACATTAGCCTCAATTAAAATATAGTTTCTCATTTTAGTTTTATTGAATTGTGGTTTTCGAAGATTATCTCACAAATTACTTCCTTTTCCTTCTTCCCATTTCCTAAAAGTTGAAAACATGAGTGAGAAATAATTTTTGTTATTAAAAATATTTGCATTTCTATTTAAAATATGTAAAGTAATTGAATAAAATAAAAGATACAAAATTCCAAGAATTAAAGCTTTCCTATCAATACAATGTAAAACAATTTAGTATAATATATTCTGGATGTTATTGCCTTCATTACATAATAAATACACAAATAGATGTATACCAAACAAATACAGTTTAGTTTTTCAAAACAAGTTGTAAAGTTGTCTCACCCTTTTTTACTCATACAATTCCCTGATGCCATTAAATTTTCTTTTATAACTTGGTTCTTAGTGGCACTGTGGCATTGTATCACTTGGAGGTATAATAATTTATTGAAAAAAACTAAAAGAAGGTATTCAGAGGTGCAAATTTCCATAAAAAAACACATTACTTCCAGAACCAAAAAGAAATATAAAGATCTTAGGCATTGGCCTTGTAAACTTTCTTCCCAGAGGTCTCATTGAAACACTATTCAATAATCTCATAATTAAAATTGAAATAAAAGATTCATAAGCATCAGATATTTGTTATCTCTTTAAATTTTATAATACTTCATTAAAACTAATAGATTCCAATAACCACAGAGCAAAGAAAAGACTCAACCCAACTTTATAGAAAGTAATTACAGCCCTGGCCAGGTGACTCAGCTGGGTGGAGAATCATCATCCCATACATGAAAAACGTTAGGGATTTGATTTGCAGTCAGGGCACACACCTAGGCTGCAGGTTCGACCCCTGGTTGGGGCACTTATGGGAGGGAAGTGATCAATTTTTTCTTTTTCCCTCCCTCCCTTCTCTCTCTCTCTCTTTCTCTCTCTCTCTCTCATCAATAAACATATCTTTGGGTGAGGATTTTAAAAAAGTGATTATAAAAACCCTCCATATAGAATAAAAAATAATATCTGCCACATTTATCCCGTGATGATATTCATACCTACTAGCTCAGTGAATTCTTAGTTCTTGTGATGAAGCAAGAACTCCTCATAAGACACTTTTTTAAAAGAGTGAAATTAATGTGTCCTAATTCACACAATGAGTAAGGAGCAGAACCACAATTAAAGGCCATGGTCAGTCAGAGTGATTAGTGATTGTGTGTGTGTTTGTACTTAGGACATTTTAATACCATGGAATTAAAAGACAGCTGCTTAAGCCAAGATGAGTACATGTCCTATAAAGGGGAGATATTCTTCCCCTACCCAACAGGAAAAGTTAGTATGTGATCTCTATTTCTCTCCCCCTCGCCTTCTCTTACAACCCTAGTTATAGTATCTTTGCATAACCTATAACGAAAAAAAATCTGAGCTTTTCATTTTCTGTCATTTGTGAAGAAGAGAAAATCTGACTAGTCAACACAAAATCATCTACCTTGTCATTCCTGCGAAAGATTCTAATAAGTAAACAACCAGGGTCGCCTGATCCACTGTCCACTATTGACCTTGGAAGTCACACATGGTTTTTAAAATCACAGTGTGGGTACGCTCATCATTTCATTATAAAAGTTTACAAATAAAGTAAATATAAAGGGAAATCAAGGACAGTGAAGATATTTCTAATCATGAAACCTAATGCACTAAAAAAAATAAGCCTCCAAGTCACTAGAAAAAAAAGAGAAAAGGTTATGAAAAATTTTAAAGGTTTAAGTCCTACCAGGATAGACGATAATGACAAATACTTAGAGCAAATGACATTGTTCTGTGCGCTAGGAGAGATTGGTCAATGTTGAGGCCAATGTCGCAGTTGGGCCTTTGTGTTTCTACAGTTGTATATTGCACTTCACGGTATGGTGTGGCTGGGGTTATTATACAGGAGATTTTCTTTAGACTCACTCATTCTTGAAATTTACTGACTCCATAATACACAATTCAGATGTCGTGAAAAACACAGTGCATGGGCTGGGGACTTGGGAAGATGTTTGTCAAAGGGTAGAAACTTGCGGTTAGAAGATGAGTATGTTCTAGAGATCTTACCACAAAGAAAGGGATGATAATGACACAATGGGGTGGAAATGTTAGCTAACAGTACAATGATAAGTATATGTATATATCTCAAATCAACACATGGTATACCTTAACTTTCATATAGTTACATGTCAATTCCATCTCATTTTGTTAAAAAAAAAAAGAGGTAAAAATCACACTACATAGAAATGGTTGTCACATTTTCTGCCTTTTTCTTTCTCGTTGACTGAATCAAACTGGTAAACAATTGCATGTCCAAATGTGCTTAAGAATCTTATGAAAAATGATTCCTAGGATTTAAATGCAATTCAAACATGAGTAACAGAATGCTTCTTAATTTAATGTCAGATTCAGAGAGAGTGGAAAGTCAATAAAGATTCCTAAAGATGGTATGATGAAAAGGTGGAACTGCCTTTCATGAAAATGGATGTGCTATTTTGTTTATTTTGCTGGGAAACGTATTTGGAAGGAGAACAAGAAAACAAAGGTCATAATAACCAAAGTGAGAGAAAGGGACTTAAAAATGGGAAAAGACTATAATCATTTTCCTTTCATCCTCTTCCCACAGTATGCTGCAACTAAGATCACCCCAAGAAATGTCTGTAAATCATTACTGTACTCCTAAAACAGTAACTGTAGTATGCCTATGCTCTTGACTCACACATATAACCATGAAATGTAATTTGTTAATCATTGTAGTTTTTAAATAATAATTCCATTTTGGTGAAATAGTAGATAAAAGGTAAGGCAGGTCCTCTTTCATCTCAACAATGATATAATGCTAACTGCATTAACTGATTATATTAGTAACTCTTGGCATTACTTGTAATACCATGGTACCCGATAAACTCTGACATATGCATTCTATAGGAAGGGAGGGAGGGAGGGAGAGAGGAAGGGAGGGAGGGAGGGGGAAGGAAGGAAGGA